>QQSR01000042.1:0-116970 GCA_003664465.1 Trichophyton mentagrophytes | reverse complement strand
CAAACAGCAGCATCAACACCGACCGGCGGCAGCAACGACGACCACGACGCAGACGCAGCCCATGATGGAGCCTGCCTCGTTCGAGCGTGTCAAGCCGTGACCAACATTCATGAATATCAAACTTCGCCAAACTCGCCGGCCGTCCTTCTTTTCTCCACCGCGACCGAATACGAAACATGACTAAGCAGAATGACTAAGCATCTCAAAGAGGAAGTTCTTTACTTCAACCTTCGCGCGTCGAACAAACGACGACGACGACGACAACAACAACGACAACAACTTCATCTGCAGCGCAGCACGCGAGAGACAGCGTAGACGAGATCCCCCGAGAGCGCACAAGCGAGCAAGTAGGCTGGCAGAGGCGGGCATACCGACGCCCTCGCGCAAGGCTGGCTGGCAAGCCACAGCTTTTGGAAGTACATCTCACGTGACGTACTCCTACCCGACCTAGGTACATTTCTCGCAGTTCGCCAGCGAGGTTGGTGGCGAGAACCGGAAGCGCAGAAGCGAATAACTAATCGTCCCGAGCCGATCGAGGGAGAAGCCTTGGGAGTTCGAGGTCCAAAAAAGAAGGAAAAGCATAAAAGGGGACGACGGAAGATAGCGACACTAGCGGCCATGACCTTTGGTGGTGCATCCCCAAATAGAGACGAATACGACGCCTACTAGGGTTCGACTCCCTCGGTCTCGCTCAGTCAGCAGGGCCAGTCCAACCCTTCCAGCGTCGCATCAAGTCTCTTGCTCTCAAAGAAGAGGCGCAAAGTCAACTTGAAGCTGTTTGTTGGTCATGGACAGCACTGATCATACGATTTCGCGCATGGAAACACGCCATAGATGATGGGGAAGCCATCGCAGCAGTGAGTCCGCCCGTGAACGAAGCCTTGCCTTGCCCGTTTCGCTGCACCTCTCGTTTTTTTTTTTACCAAACTGACACATCGAGTGATATGCAATGCAGCTTGCTTCCAGCGTTTCCTGCGACCGACGCTGAGCCTTCGGACGACACTCTCGACGCCGTTAATGCTGGTGGTGTTAAGAAGCTGAAGAAGACGCCGGCAAAGCGTCGAGCGCTCAGCTGCCTGCCGTGTCGTAGGCACAAGCTGAAGTGCAACCGCCATGTCCCATGCCACTCGTGTATCCGCTACCGGAGAGAAGAGCAATGTCGTCTCAACCCACCGCCGTCCTCTGTCATGAGAGGCGGTGTCCCTCTACATTCACAAAGCCATATTCCGCCAGACCATACATCCGTAACCGCGCATGCGCCCGCGCCCGCGCCTGTACCTGCATCGCTCCCTTTCCAACCGCTTCCTCCCCAAGTAACAGCCGCTGCACCCTTGCAAAGCAAACCACAACCGCCGTACATGCTTAACCCCCGCGAAACAGACCACACAGAAACTATCTTATCGAGAAGCGCCCGGAATGTATTATTGGAGACTCCGCTGGCTCAGAGCCTAGCCGGCCTGCCGCAAAACATACTTGGAGTCTCGACGCTCCCTCCGTTTATACCACTCCTGCTGGCCGAACAATCCCAACGGCCTGTGGATGAAAATGAAGTCACCACCTTCTGGCGCGCACAGCTGGTCTCCATGCTTCCGTTGCGGCACCAATGCGACTTGATGGTCAATTACTATATCCACGAGTTAAACTATGTTTACCACTCTGTACACGCTCCATCATTTCGGGAAGACTACGCTGCATTTTGGAATAAGGACGTCAAAGACATCGATATAATCTGGCTATCTTTCCTATACGCTATTCTTTCCGCAAGCGCCGTGTTTATCCCGTTCCCTGATGTAAAAGCTGTCGGGCTGGACCCCGATACAATACGCAAAAAGGCACATCTGTGGCATTGGGCCTCTAGACAGGCACTAAGTGCCGGCCACTATGAATCACGACCTTGTTTAACACAGCTAGAAACCTTCCTCGTGACGCAATTATACTGGCTTTCTACCAAAAATATTGAGGCTATGAATTCGTACGTTGTTAGCAAACACTGCTGATACATTTTCTATTCACTAATATTATATTACTACTATAGAGCGCTCGGTCAGGCAGTCCGGAATGGACAAGCGTTGAACTTGGATAGGGATGTTTCGGGTTACAGCCCTCTCGAAACAGAAAAGCGACGGCGTATCTGGTGGGAGTTGTTTTGCTGCGATACGTATGTGAATTCCATACATACTATCTATCTGATGCTTGGAATGAGAACTAACAGTAACAGTTTCCAATCAATATGCATGAGCAGAACACCGCTGATTCATTGTCCCGCCCCGAAAATCCCGTTACCCGCAAACTGCAATGACGAGGACATCACCGACTCTTTTACTGAGGGCCGACCAATTGACGAGCCCACAGAAACCAGCGCTAGCATTCTCCGAGCGGAAGTATTTTTGATCATGCGCAAGCTCTTCGATAGTGGTTTTGAATACCTTTCTTCCTACGAGTATGTGCGGTCAGTTGATACGGAATTAGCGAATCTCACTCGCAACTTCCCGTGGTACTTCCAGCTGGACGAGAATGGAGAATGCGCAAACCTCCCTGAGCACCAAGACTACATACTGTGGCAATTCCACTTGCTCCATAGCTGCATTTGCATGCAGCGCATACGCATGAACCGTCCCTTCATCCACACACGCATAGGCGACTCGTGGGCCGTCTGTGCCAAAGCTGCTAATGAAGTTCTGGCCGTTTACCAAAGTATGCGTAACCCAGACGTGGAGGAGTTTCGCAAGTCGCATAAGCTATTCGTGCAATCATACCAAATTTTTTCCGCTGCCGTGGCATTGGCAGGCTTTTTGCTTGTTGAACGTTCTTTTCCAGCAGATAACATCCGCCCCCTCATTGAGATGGTGATATCGGATTTAGAACTATGCACAGCCGACGCTACGATTGCTGTAAACGGCAGAAATACCCTGATCAAGATGTTGGATATGTATGACCGTCGCCAACAGAGGGAGCCTGTTGAACCAGAGTCTCTGGTACCAGAAATATCAGTAGTCTTTGGCGGCGAGCAGACCACGCGGAAATACCTGAAACGATGCGAAATCGGCTACGTTCTCAATGAAGATGGACACGCTACTCCTAGCTCGGCTAATCCGAGGGCCAGTGTAACCACCCCCAGCGCGAACACATATGGCACCAACACTCCGACATCCTACACCTACAACCCAACTAATCAAGGCAACCAACCAACAGCAGAATTAAGTGATGTGCCTCAGGCACCTCAATATGCAGCCCCCAACCCATCGTTCTCTGATTTTGATCCCTCAAGGGTTCAACCAAAAGCCTATATTCCACATCCTACGACAACCAATTCAAGCCTGGCAAACACCCACACTGCTCAGCCTCTCGCAAACCCCGATATTAACCAAGCTCTACCGACCACCAGTATCAACCCTAACGGAGATCTGGAACTACTTAATTGCTTCTATAGCAACCCAATCCCTCTTGACATGAGCTTTGATGGACCTTGGGACTTTTTACTCACTGATTTACCGTACCAAGCCTGAAAATTTGGTATATATATATTTTCCTTGATCTGGCTGCCAGTTCGCTTTACTATACCCTTATATCTTGATATTCTCCCCTTTATTTGTATCCAGGATTAGGATCATGGGAGGCGCTTGAGTGTGCATATTTTGTCTACTTCCATTCCATTCAGTTTTGGAACATGGTTATATGTATATTTGGTGTCAACTGTCTTTATTTCTTTGGTTGATTGTTTCTTTTTGTATAAACATACATATAAAGTGGTTGGATGGGTTTTCCTTATGAAACTTGGCCTGCGTGAGTTGGACAGGCCCTTCAAGCAGTTATGAAGACCATCGCCCAGAAGCCAGGCTTTGGTTGCTTTCTTCTGTTTTCTACGGACCCGGCAAGGTAGATGTGTGAGGCCGGATATTTGATATATCTCCCGAAATCCAATCTTCCTCCTCGGAGGAAATCATGCTTAAAAGTCAATTCTCTCGTAATATCGCAACGTCTTCTTTCATCCGGGTCATATATATGCTTGTTAAGCATGATCTGGAGGTAGCCCCATTCCGAACTCCAGGCTTTATATGACATCGGACGGGAGGGTTGTAGCAAGTGCGGAATAACCAAGGAGGTAGCAGGGATCTTTTTTTCCGCTCGATACCCATCGGTCTACTTCGAGGCATTCTTCCGCGCCTTCATTTCCGCGATCCATTTCCCTGCTATTTTGGTAGGGACGACATTGATCCGCACCAGTCCATCAACGATCTCTACTTTCCCGCCGCCTAAGATCGCTAGCAGCGAAACTTTCTTTCCAGGTTTGATCATTCCGCCGGCGGCAGTCTCCATGTAACAGTCTACGGAGCCGATAGTATATTCACCGTTTTTGTCCCAGGGTAACGGGAGGATGTACTCGAGGTGCTGTGCGATGGTGTCTGTCTCGGCAAATTCCTTGATAAAGTCCGACTGTGCATGCATGGGGTAGAGTAAAACGCAGGGGAAAACTAGAGTGCTCTCTGGGGATAAGGGGTCAGGGGCGAGTTTCATGATTGCGTCTTCCATGTCTGGCGGCTGCGCGGTTTCTCGGACGGAAATCTCGCGTGCTGCCAGTGCAGTGCGGAGGGTGATCCGGATCTTCTCAGCTCGCTGTTGTTCCTCCCTCTTCCGCGCCGCGATCTTATCTAATTCCGCCTTTCTCGCTCCTATCTTTTTCGAAAGCGCTTGGAGGGGCTGGTTCGTCTTATCATGGTGGAGGCCTCTTACACACGCATCTTCCGCTTCCAAAACCTTGTCAAGGGCAAGGAGGGCAGCAGCGGAACGGTAGAACGCCTTGATATTCTTCGGGTTGAGTTTCAACGTCGACGCACAGTCTAAAGTGGTAGATCTATAGTTTTCTGTTTCTTATCGTCAGTCGCGATCATCCTGTTATCGGGAATCGACTCGTGCCGCCGTACTTAGCTCCAAGTTGCATAATGCTCTATTGATGAAGCAAGCCTCTTCGATTTCTCGCAGCCTTCGTGCTTCTTCCTTGGGGTCCTCAGGCTTCTCCCAACTATCGTCTTTCACGGTCAAGATAGATATTCCCTTGGTATAGCACTCCTTTGCATCTTTCCACCGCTTCAATTTTGCAAAATCATTTCCATTTTCGCGGAATCGTTGCGCGTTATCTGCTCGTGTGCCTTCGTTCTGAAGTGCTCGGATGGCATCTAGCTGTGGATTTTCGCCTTCTGTTAATCAGCCCGGTCAGTCAGTACTTTCAATACTGCTTTATTCCTCGTGTTTTGCCTGGCTTCAATATGTTACCGACCAGCCTGTAATGCCTTGTCAACGTCTGTCATGAACAGCGGGGTCTGGTTCATGAGCTCTATTATCTCGTCTGCAGTGTGCGACTTGACAGACTCCATCGCCGGTGGCATGGCCGGCAGAGCCTCGCTCCCCTTGGGCAAGGCATCCTTCTTTATTCCAAAGGGAGTTTCGCCTGATGGGAGGAAGGATGGCTCTTTCGCGGCGGGCGGCGGGGTGAAGACGGGCGCCTTGTTGAGGTCTAGGGACTCATCAAAATCGTCTGGAAGCTCTTCTATGCGGCCCATCGTTGTTTGCCTTCTTGTCTGCCCTATATAACTCTTTGTTATGCCTCCCCTGACAGCCGCTTCCTTATCAAACGATCGCGTTGTTGAAGTGGACGTCTTTGATAATGGGATAAATTTACTTGTCGCTTTTTCCCTTCCTTCTTTTTCCTGCCTTTTTTCTCTTTGAGCCGCAAAAGCAAACAAGACAAACACTTCTTATCAGATGGATTATGTCATCATTAAGATCTGATACGATGGAAGTTTAAAATCATTACATAATATGTATTCGTATTATGTAATCATGTTGTTGTTGTTGAAGATGGAGAGAGAAAGGAAGAAAAAAGGACATAAAGACGGGATTGTCTATTGGAAACAAGGGGGCGGTGCCCGTGGTGGTGGGTTGCCAGGCTGGGAGATGGGGCGCTGGCTTTTGTTTCAAGCGAAGCTGGACAAAGGGTTGATGCCTTGCTGCGCAAGATATAAACCGTCCCATGGCTTCTCCTAGATCGCAGGAAGAATCCATCTCCCTTGCCGCGTGCCTGTCTACTGGAGTGATCAAGTAGTCAACTTACCGTTTTTATCTGACATTAGCCGTGATGTTTGAGAAATACCAGCCTCCTCGCAGCTACGGCAGCAGCGGCGGCGCCCTGAGCCTCACCGGGCTGGAGAGCATGTCCGCGGCCGAAAAGACAGCGCGTATCATTGCTGTGGCGAACGACATGGCAGCGTCGATAATATATATCGCCAAACAAGCCGAAGCCGGCAACCTAACCAACAGCCAGATTAGCCCGATCTATAACTTCATCGACAGCATCCTGGGCCTCGAACGCAGCCAGACGAAGAGCCTGATGAGGGAGCTGGATAAGCAAGGGTCGCGGATCGCGCTGATGGAGAAACAACACAGCAGGGACATCGAGGAGCTGACCAAGTGCGCGATGGAGACAATCACGCAGATGAAGGTGAGGATCACGCAGCTGGAGAAGAGCAGCACTGCATAACCGTCTATCTGGTCGACGGCTCTGTTCTGTTTGAGCTTCAACGGCCTGGAGACGGCTCCAGCGAAGGAGTGTCACATGACACAGAGAATGGGGGAGCTTTTGCCTCCCACACAAAAAGCAGAGGAAGAAGTAAGCAGAAGAGATGGAAGATGGAAGCAGAAGGAAGAGGAAGAACTCGTCGGCGACAAGGAAAAAGCTGCTGGCGGCGCGCAGGAACTTCGTCGACAAGCTGGGAATTGCAAGACGCTGGTTGGCGCAAGGCGAGGACGGGGCGAAGAGTTTTTACCTCGGCATCTCGAGCAGTCGGCGGCCCCAGAAGGAAAAAGGCAAGCATTGGGAGGCAGAGGCAGAGACGGTGGAACCAGGTCGAAATATTATTCCAATCAACCCCGTAAAAGCCATAGGTTTACCCGTAGAGCCCATGCCATGTGAATCTTGTCTGTCCTGGGCCGTATAAATAATAATCGGAAGGGTCTTTTTCCACCTTTGATAACCAGATATCTTTCGTCTGTCTGTTTTCTGCTGCGCCTGTCTCTCTCATCATCCTTCATCCAGCGCTCTTTTGTCTCAATATTCCATACGGCCGACCAGTATGAGCAGTAAGGGAGACTTCGCCGCCGTCAGGCGTGATATCGCTGCCCAGATGAAGCAGCCTGGGTACGATGATGGAAGCGCAGGCCCTGTCTTCGTCCGGCTCGCATGGTAAGTCCGTGTATCTCCTTTATCTTTGGCTTGCTCCAACCCTGATTCGACTGTTAACTGACATCTTCCCAGGCATTCTGCAGGTACATATGACATTGAGAGCGACACGGGAGGCTCGAACGGCGCCGGCATGCGCTACGAGGCAGAGGGAGGAGACCCAGCCAACGCCGGGCTGCAGCATGGCCGCGCATTTCTCGAACCCATCAAGGCCAAACACCCCTGGATCACATACTCCGACCTCTGGACGCTCGCCGGCGTCGTTGCCATCAAGGAGATGGGCGGGCCAGAGATAAGCTGGCTGCCCGGCCGGACAGACTTCGTGGACGACTCCAAGGTGCCTCCTCGCGGCCGTCTTCCCGATGCCACCAAGGGCAGCGACCACATCCGACACATCTTCTACCGAATGGGCTTCAACGACCAGGAGATCGTGGCCCTCTCCGGCGCCCACAACCTGGGCCGCACGCACATGGACCGCAGCGGCTTCGAAGGGCCCTGGGTCAACAACCCAACCCGGTTCTCAAACCAGTACTTCCGGCTGCTCAAGAAGCTCGAGTGGAAGCCTCGCACGCTCTCGAACGGGACAAAGCAGTTCAACTACGTCGACGAGGACGTGCCTGAGGAGGAGCGCGAGGAGCCGCTCATGATGCTGCCGACGGACATGGCCCTGCTCTCGGACCCGGAGTTCGCGATGTGGGTGGACAAGTACGCCGAGGACAAGGAGCTCTTCTTCGACCACTTCTCCAAGGCCTTCCACAAGCTCATGGAGCTGGGCATCAAGCGGAATGCGCAGGGCGAGGTCATCAACACCGACAACGTCCGCGGCGGATACGTCTCTGCGCCCAAGAAGAGCGACCGGCCAACCGCGCCAGACCAGGCTCCCAGGGCCCATCTGTAGAGGGGTCTTCTCTTCTCTCAGTCTCTTTCATAGTCTTTCGCTGTTGGTTTCCCGGAGTTCATGTTTTGTTCATTTAGAGGAAGGCTGAGTAGAGAAAATTCGACAGCTCGAGCGGTAGAAGTTGGACTTGGTCAACATGTATATAGAGCAACTAGTAATGAAAAAGTCCCTGCAACCTCCCAGCCTGTCTTATGCAACTATATATGTTATTTTCCCAGAAAATATAAAGAAGAAGAGGAAGAAGAAGAAGAAGACTTGGACACGGGATGCAAAGTTGGTCGCCAAGTTCGTATCACGACGAAATGCATGTGAATCGGTAACGTTTGAGATCTATCTACTTCGTACACCCATGGATACTATATTATGCAGCTACATGCTCAAATACCTGTCTAAATCGTAAGAGTTTGCTTCCTATGCTTCAAACAATCTCCGGTTATCGCTCTAGGCTGTGACGTGATGGTCTCTGACTACCGTTCCTGTTCGGCCTCGTCTCTCTTCCTCTTCAGACTGTTGCTTCTGGCCACACCAACCCCTGTCGAGGGTGTTGAAGTATCTCCCACTACGGACGGCTCGCCGGCACTCGTACTCGCGCCGTTGATACTCCACTGGGCCATCCATTCGTCATTTGATAAGGTAGTATCCGGGTTTGATGCTGTTTGTTGCTCTGGTTCGATACCGTTGACTTGGCCAAGGAGGTCCAAGAAGTTGTCGGGAGGCGGCAGTGGTGGCATATCTGAATCTGCAAACCCAAGCTCTAGGTTAGAAGAATACAAGTCATCATTGTTCTCCATGAAATCAGTGAACGACTGGCTAGCTGCCTCGAGGTATTCCTGATCCTGAGTGAGCCCTTCTAAAGAGGCCGGTACGGTGCCCCCGGCGCCCTCTTCTATCACCTGTACTTCCGCAGGTACCGCTGACTGCAGCCCTGCTTCGTCAACCAGATCTCTCGGGTTGAGGAGTAGCTGCTGGGGGTCTACCGCGAGAAAATGAAGTGATTCCCGTGGGCTAGAAGCAGCCGCGGGGTTTGCAGTTCCTTCTGGAGCCTTTGGAGAGGGAGTGTCAAGAATGACAATCGGGTTGGGGATTTCCTGTTTGATACTTGTTCGATCGTTGCTTTCTGCAGCTGGACTAGGTACATTGTTCATCGGATGCCTAGTGTTAGTGACAGTACCAAGCCTATTTACCACTGGGTATGGATTGCGAGCTGTTTCATGTATACTAGCTTGGTAGCTTCCAGCTGCCCCTGAACTTGACCCATGTCCATTTGGAATAGACTGGGCAACAGAGGAATTAAATACGGGTATCATTGCATTATGATTATCGGGTATCGATCGGTGACCGTTAGCCAGGCTATTCCCAGCTAGAGTAGCACTATCCCCATAGTTTGGATTCGAAGAAGGTGCCGTAGATGAGTCAGGGGTTGGCGGAATAGTTGGCCTCATAAAATCATTAGTTGGCAGACTACCAGCTAATGCGGGCGATGGACTACCATTTGCATGGCCTGGGGTATGGAAATTGATAGATGTCCTAGCTGTAGGGCCAGGAGCAGGGAGCTGATACTGTGTTGCCTGAAGAGCACCTTCGCTATTAGCGTTAAAGGGGCTAGCATAATTATATCCGACTGGGTTGGCTTCAATTTGACTTCTTGTCTTTAGCTGGCTGGCAGATTTGGCCAATCTTCGGGCTGTAGAGATGAGGATCTTCTTTCCCTCCGGTTTTTCTGTTCCTGTTGCATGTGCTTGTGCTACTGCCCGCTTCTCCTTCAAACGCGAAGACGCCCTACTACCGGAGGAGTCGCCGTTGCTCTTTTGTTGATGAATAGAGCTTGTAGTTCCATTACTCGGGCGTCCCGGACGAGGAGTAGGGCCCTGAGAGGACTGTGCTACCATCGGTTGAGCAGATGATTGCTCGCTTGGTGGGTGTATGATCTTCTCGAAGAAGAGAAGTACCGGATAGCCATCAATCCACCATGAATTCGGCGCAATCTCATACTGTTCTTGCGGCTTGATACCCCCTGGAACCATTCCCGATATCTGGCTTGCATCGTAAATCTGCGTTAACGGACTACCATTAGGTCCTCGGTCTTTGTCAATCCATCGCAGTCTATGGTGTATGGCACCGTTGTTCTGAGTTCTGAATATGGTTCCAATGAGTGTGTATTGCTCATTTACCACCCCGCCATCGGTTTTGGCCAGCCGTACTGTTATTGCAGGAACACAAAAGTTGGGGAGTCTTATTTGCTCATGAGGCTGCATAACAACGCGAAGAGGGCTGAATTCAAACGTCCGTGGACATTTTATTGAACATGACCCATCACATTGTGTGCAACTAACACTCGTACTGTCCTGGAAGACTCGTTGCAGAAGAACAGATACGTCCACACCGTTATCGTCGCCCGGCTGATAAGCTATACTGGCAACACTCTCCTGGTATAGAACACTGTTTACCGGCCCCCCATGGTGACCGCAGGGCTGGTAATGGTCAGTATAGCGGAGCTGAAACTGGGAGAAGGACTTGGTGAGGGCTTTCCAGACAGTGGCTGCGTCTATCACTGATCTATCTACCGAGTGAGGATCTAGTTGGAAATGCTGGGTGTAGACATCCCACAACCTCTCTTTCACTGTTGAGACGGCCTCATCCGATAACTGACTGTTTAAACAATCGCTCATGGCAGCTATAAACGCCTTTTCGGGTGGACTTAAGGCTATCAGTCGTTCGCGGCGGGCTCTCTTATCGATTGTGGTGGATCCGGCGTTGGTCAACAGCCCTGCAACAATAACGCAGTCAAATATATCCGAGCTCCCATCATAAGTCACAGGACCACGGCACCTGAAGGGATAGAGCTCTCCATCCGAATCAAAGGAGAGCTGGATTTGGTCCTCAGATATCCTTAGTCTCAGATATGATAGAGTTGTTGCGCCTATGATTGGGCCAATTATAGAGGGCCTAATGTAGTGAAGCTGTGCTAGCGGAGCTTGCCTAGGAGAATGGCTGTCCAACAGACCGTAGGCGCTTTGTGAAGTGTCCCGTCGGGGTGGGCTGCTTGTTTGAGTTGGAATACGAGGTTTCAACTTATCCGCACGGCCAGGATTGGGTGGTAGATATCTCTGTCGATATGCTTCGCTCCATTGATTTCCTGTTTCTGCAGAACGAGTAAAACTTGCCGGGACACCATGCCCTGAGCTTGGTCCTAATCTAGTTGGAACTTGGGTCATCATATGGTGTTGAGCGACCATATAGCTCGGTTGAGATGGGAAGCTTGTTATGCCTTGATGTCCACGGGAAAAGGAAGCATCTCGAGGGGGAGTGGGCCATTGAGGGTTGGGCAGTTGTGGTGTTTCGTGTGGAAGTGCAAACTCCCAGTTCGGATCTCCTCTGGGCATCCTTCTACTGAATAGTGGCGGGTTGTATGACGGTCGTAATAGTCTGGGGCCTGCATCACAATCTCGGCTAAGAAAATGATGCCAATCTGCACGATGCCTGGGGTCCTGGTTGTAAGAAATCCGTTTTAGTATCTGGAGAAGGTTCTCCTTAGTTCTCCGCGGTATCTGCGGCTTCCCAGCTTTTGTTTTCTTCTCTTTCCCGTCCTCTTTCTCCTGGTTTTCTATCCATCCGGCAAGAGAGAATCCCCATGTATGATGGTTTACTAGCTTCTTGAGTGTATCGACGTCGAGAGCCCGGTTACGTAAATGCGTGGTATCAGGCAGGCGGTATAGTTCGTAGTCGGGTGGTGGAACAGCGAGTCGTTCAAAATCAAAGTCAGGGAAGTGTTCGTTTACATCCGGGTAATCAGCGTTGGGAGAAACTGGTCTAGCCATAGCGTTCGATATTTAGTAGAAAATACTGAAGATCGAACGTATGCTAGAGGCGAATATCACCTATGTCGTAACGATGGTTTTGCATAGAATCGAGGGCCTCATAAGCAGCGAAGGATTAAGATTAAATATATCGAAGATATAAGACACAGAAGGCATGTATCGAAGATACATCCCTTCAGCTTCTAAAAGTATCAAGAACATAGTCATTGTTTGGTGGAGGTCAACAATGAGCTAACAACGAGAATCCAATGATCGATAAATGGGCAAACTGGCGGCAACTTGGGATTAAAGGATGGAAAAGCCTCCCAGATTGGTCTATTACCCTTCAATGCTAAGCCACACAGAGATGAAGCCGCTTTTATCCCAGCCTGGAGTAGAACTATGCTCTTTGTCTAGCGTCAAAAGGCGAAGAAAACAAGGCACGGCCCCGACATATACGCCCTGTCCAAGGGATGGCCAAGAAGATAGATGAGAACACAACATTAAATAAATTCCTCTAACATGATATCGTCGAACCCAGTTGTGGGTTATTCAATCCAGGGTTAAATCTCCTATTTGGCATCCGGGTATAAGGAAGCCCTGGAGGTATATTTCGAGCACATTGGGTGGTATTATCCAGATGGCAGAGTCTATTGTTCTTGAAAGCGATAATCTGTCGAGCTACTGGGCCAAAAAAGGCGAGCTCATAGGTTGGTGGAAGAAAGGTCAGGGCATCCTCTGGGTTAGGGAAATAGGCGGTTCATCATCTTTTTTTTTTTTTTTTTGACATGAAGTTGTTAGTTTCAATCGAAGAAATGGGCGCTAAGATATTGATCACCTGAAACAAATATTAGTCATCATTGCTAGGCGAGTATTATATCGCCTCTATATCATGAGCTATCTCTAGGAGATATATTGCACGAGATTCGGGGGGGGAGGGGGGGTCATCTACTGAAGCAGGATTGTTCTTGTATCGAGATGCAAATCATCAAGCTGCAATTTCGTTCTAACCGAATAAATATTGATACACAGGCTCACCAAAGTACAGGGCAAAATTTAGTATGCGCTCCCGATCGATGCAAGTAACATAACTAATTACCTGGTCAGCTTCAAATCAGATAGCCCCCTTGCTTGGTAACGTCTAGGAGGAGCTTTTGCCAGATATCACAGGTGCTCTTCAAGACTTGGTCATCGGTTATGAGTTTATATCCCGTGTCCACAACGTCTAAGGTATTCTCAAGCTTCTCAGCTTTGATATCACCAACTTTCGGCCAGGAAATAGTTGGTGGATTGATATCACGATCCCGTAGAGTGTTTGGGTCACCTGTGATAGCATGGCTGAGAAAGTAGGACTGGTATCCACTGAAAAGAGGGATAGAAACATTCAACAACTTGGTCGAGTACCAAAGGGCGAACACGTCTTGGCCATGGGTCGCTGCTTTAGGAGAGTACTGCATGAGATAAGACTTCTTTGAGTATTTCTGGAGTATATAGCGTATGTTGCAGGTGAAAAATGTATCACGGATGAGTCTTGAGCCAATAGCTCTCACAGATTCGTTGGACGGTTTCTTCAGGTGATAGTAGTCCTCAAGTGTGGAAATAGCTTCGGTGGCATATGTCGGGAAATTCGACTTGAAAAAGCCGGAGAGGGATTCCAGAGTGCTGACATTGCCAACAAATAGGCTGCCCTCATCATAAACATGGGATATAATGAGAGAGTCAAGATGTCTCCAGTAATTCCCTGCAGGTGGAAATGTCAGTTGACATGTTCTGAATAACTAGATCTGGATTTCTTACCTTGAGCAATATCCACAGAGAATACATGCTTAAGCACACGCCCATCTGGCGTTGGCCCGATCTGGCCCAGATCCTTATTGCTAGCCTCAATCAATTGCGAAATATTAGCTGCTCTCAGACATGCTAGTCCTTGTCCAGCACAGCCCGCTCGTGATGCGAAGGCTTGGAACTGATCCTCGATTAATCCTTTGCGGTCAATAGGGAAGCCAAGGCCAGGACTCATAACAACGGCACGTTGAAAGAGAGGGTCAACGATTCCCTGGTTGGCGGTGATAAGGCTGAGAATGGAGCCTCCGCCTGCAGACTGTCCCCAGGCGCTGACCTTGTCCCTATTTCCGCCCAGTAGGTGAACATAGTCTCTAACCCATTCAAAAACAGCACGCTGGTCATGCAAACCGGCATTTGGTAATCCTTCGTTTTCCATTGTGGTCCCAGCCAGCCAGCCGAATGCACTCAGCTTTCAAGAAAATTAGCTGTTTAAATTCTAAGATCTTAGGGTGAACAAGACGACCTTACTCGGTAATTGAAAGTGATGACGATGGCATTTCCGGCCGCACGCTGCACAAGGTTGGTGCCATCGTAGATTCCTTCTTCAATTGCTAAATCTTTAGATCCAATCGAATACCTTTACAGTCATTAGTATAAGCAAGCTATCGCTCCAGAAAGATAGCAACGTACCCTCCGCCGTAGATCCAGACAATCACAGGTAGCTTGCGATGTTCACGGTTTCTCAATGCTTTCCCAGGAACGTAGGCGTCGAGGAATAGACAGTCTACGTCAATTAGATACTGCTCAATCTATGTAGAAAACCTCAAGATATGTAAGACGAACCTTCACGAGCAGCCTTTCGTTGCCTGTCGTATGCTGGGTCCTCGAATCCAGAAGCGCCTGGACCAGGAATGCAGGGTGGACCGTAAGAACCGTCCTGGATATAGGGCTCTCGAGATGTTGGTCTTACTGGTTTGGCCCAACGCAACGGACCAGTAGGCGGAACCGCATAGCGAACGTTGCGGAATGTGTAGACCTAGGTTATAGTGTAAACATAGTGTGTCCCTCTGGCAAGGAGGGTCATCCATCTTACATCTGCAGCTTCGTCATATTTAGCTGCTCGCCACCTTCCATAAGGCAAATCGAGAATCGGAAGTTTTGCGGAAGCAAAGGCCCCCTGGAGAGTAGATGCAGCCACTAAGCTGTACGTCAACAGCTGGACAAACATGTTTAACCAAGCAAAGTTGCAGCAATAGTTATGATGATGAGGTTGATGTGGGAATGTTGGTGTGAAGACCTGGATATCAGGGACATTGAGGCCTCTTTATATCCCACGAGCTTGAAACCGACGGCCGCTGTTAAGCTCATTTGAATACGTCAGTCTCTCCCTCTGTACAGGTAGTTATCCGCCTTCTCTTCCCTTCTCCCCTGACTTGGTATATTGTTTCCAGACATACTTAGGGTCCGCAGCGTGTTGCCATGTCCAATAGACGGTGGTGCTCCACTGCTCTCTTTGGCTGGCTGCATCTGGCCTGGATCCAAGCCAGCGAGGGTATCTCAGCTTGCTTCGCCATCATCAAGCAATACGAATCCCTTGGCAAAGTTGTCTCTTATAGTTAGTTAGACAAACTTGAGCTGGAGATCCAGGGACCGTTGCTTGTCCACCTTCATCCGGGGGCACTCCGGGGGCACAGAAACGGTCCCGAGATCCGTCCTTCTTGCGCCCTCCTCGTGTTCCCGGTGGAGTTGAAGATTAAAAAGTCGCTCTCATGCCGACACCAATAGATACGGCCCCGTTATAGGGGGCCGAAGACGCTGTGAATAAATAATAATAACGATATTAACAAGGCGAGCTGTCGATCAAAATGGTGATGTTGAGGCTGAGTCGTCTCATAAAGAATAACTCGTTACTAAGTAAGTTATTTTAGTGGGCCAACGCCGCGCTGATTTGCTGCGGCTCGCAGGCTGGAGGAATACGAGCAACCTTCCATCTTCTGCTAGACCAGCTATTTATTCACACCAAGTTCCCTGCTCGAGATACAATGGCATGAGGTGATGCACGGAAGGGCAGCGAGGAAGCTACAGAGACGCACGAAGAATCAGAGTGTGCCACCATGACTTCGGATAGCTCGTCCAGTACTTCCTCGACACCGCCAAACAACGCCCGCCAGTGGCAGTCGGTCTTCAGGGTCAGACTGAACCAGCAACCAGCTCACACCCAGACTCGCCAGCTGGTGACAGAGAAGAGGAGAGCCTCTGGGTTTCGCCCTCGCCGATCCCACCGCAAGTCGAGAGCGGGCTGTCTTGTATGCAAGAGACGCAAAGTCAAGGTATCTATCTACCCGCCAGCGGATATAGCTACCGAATGAACTACATATCAGACAAACTGACACCTCCACCACTTACAGTGTGATGAAGCGAGGCCTGGTTGCCGGAATTGCTCCAACTACGGTGTTGCATGCAGTTATCCGGCAGATCTCAATGCTGGCAATCGGATGAAAACCGTTGGCCCCCTGGGTGACCCTAGCATGGTTATGTTCTCCATGTCTCTCGACAACTTAACCACCAAGATCGGCGAGACTCTGAGCATGCACCCGGGTTCGGGCTTCCGTATGCCCAGTATGTCAGATTCTGGTCGGCCCCTGGAAGTCCAGGCGCTTCGACACTTTGTCGACTGCACTGTGGAAACCATATCGACCTTATCAATACGTGAGCTTATGCGAACGGAGGCAGTCCAGGTAGCATTCGCCGTAAGTTATGTTCCTTACATATATCCTATAGGTGCACAATTATCCTTCGTACGTACACTCCGTTTGTACATTATTAACACGCTCTGCGTTAGAACCCGTATGTTATGCATACTATCATTGGTGTAGCGTTGCTCTATCTGAATCGCATGCTTCCTTATTGCAAGATCAGGCAGGCAGCAGAAGCCCATCACTGGCAGAGGGCGATCAAAAGCTATCGAGAAGCGCTTTCCTGTGAAGTTAGCGCAGAAAACATAGACGCCCTTTTGACTTCATGCATGCTCATGGCAGTTAACTGCATGTGCCCTGAAAACTTCACTCCAAAGGATTCGTGGGTCTTGACTTCTGATCCATCAGCCATGAACTGGATATACCTCCAAAACGGCCTACCTTACCTTCTGGAGATCGGTGGCCCCTTTATCCCTCAAAGTATCTGGGGCCCTGCTTTTGTAACCGCAGGGGAAGTTCACGAACAGCTATCGAACGATTGCCCCCAGGGCAGAGAAGGCATGAACCCGAAATTGGCAGATTACTGTCGAATAACAGATTCAACTACAGCCGAGACTAGCCCTTACTTTAAACCACTACAAGTTGTAAGCACGATGCTGGAGATGGAAAAAAGTCCTTCGACAGCTGGTTACTTTTCATCCTTCCTCGGCCATTTGGACCCTCGATTCATCGAACTACTGAGGGTAAGAGACACAAGAGCACTCATTGTCATGGCCCATTGGATGGGTATCATGTGTCTGATATCACACTGGGAGCCCTGGGTAGAGGGAAGGATCAGATCCGAATGCCTTGCCATATGCATCTATCTTACTCCCAACGCAGACGCCCAACTGCTAGAGCTGCTTAGGTTTCCATCTATTGCCTCGGGGTTTATAGATGCCGAATAATCTTATGCCATTGTTACATGGTAGGATAATGACCATTGAATTTCTGCAACAGCAACGCGAATATCTCTCCAGATATACCCATCTGATAAAGCCGAAAAGTTAATCTGCAATTATAGCAAAATCCTGCCTGACTATATTGAGAGAAACAATAAAAAAAGGGAAAAGAAAAAAGTGCAGGTCCACTGCCTCAGCATCTAGCAGATGGCGTGAGTCTTTCCAGTCTTTCCCTGAAGAGAGTGGTCTTCTCCCTCATAAGCCGTGGTGGAACGCTCGAGCTTTCCGACGCTTGTGGCTCTCTTGCGAGTGTATCTAACGAAGGATGGTCAATTAGTCTTGTCTAGAGGCAAAATTTCTGGCAAAAGAGTGTTACTTACTCGCGGTACTTCTCCAGTGTCTTCTTGTCCATCTCTTCTAACTGGGCGAGAGCGAGCTTGAAGTCATTGACCAAGCTGTCACAGCGACTACGACTGAAGTCCTCGCGAACAACGATACGCATGAGCTTCAGCTTCTCGCTATGAGGAGCCATAGTATATGCCGGTACAACCCAGCCGCGTTCACGCAGCTGATGGGCGATGGCGAACTCATCATATTTTTCAGCTGTCTCGGGGGGGAGACGGAAGGCCACAAGTGGTAGACCACGGCCTTTTCCGTCGCTCATTATGATGAATCCAAGTTCCTTGAGGGAGGTCGCGAGATAGTCTGCAGTGCGAGTAAGGTTAAGCATTATAGCACGGTATCCTCTCTTTCCGAGCCGGATCATTTGGTAGTACTGGCCAATAACCTGAGAGGCACCCTTGGAGAAGTTAAGGGTGAAGCTCGCCTGGTTGGCTCCGAGATAGTTGATGTTAAATACCAGCTCTTGCGGGAGGTACTCTGTGGATCTCCAGACTATCCATCCGACGCCAGGGTAGACCTGCACGACCAGTCGATGTTAGCATTTCACAACATTACCAGAACATCTGGCAGCAATCAAGAATAATACTGACCAGACCATATTTGTGTCCAGATACGTTAATGGACACAACCTTCTCAAGGCGGAAATCCCATTCAAGCCCTGGGTTGACAAAGGGGGCGACAAAGCCACCACTAGCAGCATCAACGTGGATAGGGCAGTCGATTTTCTTCTGGACAAGGAGATCATTGACGGCCTTGATGTCCTCGTACTGACCGGTATAGGTGGTCCCCAGAATGACACAGATACCAATGGTATTTTCATCAATCAGATTAACAGCTTCTTCAGGGTCGAGGACGTATCTCTCGTTAGTGCAGTACACGAACTTCTCCTCAATATCGAAGTACCTGGCGGCCTTCTCCCAGCAGACTTGGACGGCACTGCTCATAACGAGGTTGGGACGAGAGCAATCTTTCCCTTCTGCCTTGCGGCGATTCTGCCAGCGTTTCTTCATGGCAAGGGTTCCTAGCATAATAGCCTCGGAAGATCCGATGCAAGAGGTTCCCATAGCGTGGTCATGCTCGTGTTCACCTTCTCCAACGGGGGCATGAAAGAGGCGTGCAATCATATTGACACAGCGGTTCTGGATATCGGCTGACTGGGGGTATTCCTCATAGTCAATGAAGTTCTTGCTGAACGACTCGGTCATGAGTTTTTCAGCTTCATCTTCCTGCAGCATTCCAATAAGCGTTAATCTACGGTGGCAACGACAGATATGCGAATTCCATACTTACCATGTATGTGGTAACGAAACTCGCTAAACTATAAGCATCATCTAAGTCAGCCAGGAGAGGGCGGTAGATGAATAGGAAGAACGAGAACCAGGACGTACTTCAGCATGGGATTGCCGTCCAGGCTAAGCTCATCCTTAATCATTCGATAAGCAACCTCCTTAGGCATCTCCTTCTCCGGCATTTCATCAGTAGGGAGATCTTCGGCCGCAAACCGAGATCCATAGACGCTGGAGTAGAAATCATGGTCCTGCGGCTCCTCAAGTTCTAATGTGTCGACACGATTGAGGGGCTTAGGAGGGAAAGCAACCGAGTCCTTGCGGACTCTGGATATGTGAACCATTGTGGCAGGTGGGACGAAAGCTCAGATCCCGAGAATTTTTAAATATCTTCTCCCTAACAGCAGGAATACCTACACAATGAGCTGAGAACAGCGACGGACAGAACACAAAAGAGGAGAGCAAGAATCCTCAAGCGCAGGACGATCTCAGCCTATATATACGTTGACGACCGCCAGCCAGGTTGCCGGACTCTTCACCCTCATTTCTGCTCTCCACCAACCTGTCTTGCCCAACCCCACAGACTATCTATCCCTCACTCCTGGGGGCCTTTCCCCCTAAACCCTCCGAAGAGACATAACGTATGTCAAGGAGGGGTAAAGGCAGAGCTGGACTATTGTGGCGGTGTTAAGAACAGTTACAGGGATTCACACATGTTTTTAGCCGTGGATAGTGGAACTGGCTTCCGGACTGGGTAGCGTGTGTATGCACGACGGCAGCAACAATATGTACGCCGAACCTGGGCATTGGTATGGATGCATATACGTGGAAGTGGGAGTAACGCTCTCCCCCTCCACTCCTCCGCCTCGAACGGCTCACTCTCTAACAAGACAGGCTCGGGAAGGTGATGGGCCTTTCTCGTCAACGGCGGCGGAGCTAATGGACCCCATAACTATTTGATTGGCAAAAGCTTGTGCTGTGGCTTGCAAAGCTTGGTTGAGACAGGGGCCGCAGGGCTCGCTTGCGGGAACCAGGGAAAAAGGGGCGATGGGACGAGAGGATCGATTCTCGGCCGTGCATCTTCTCACAGCAACAGCTATCTCTCTATTATTGGCTATGTTTCTTGCGGTCATATTCGGAATCGATCAGGAGTGTCATCAAAAGTACGAACAGATCACAATTATATATAGCTCTCTTAGTAGTTAAGGACTTGGGTAGGTAATAAAATTTACCACTGTATAAGAATTAGGATACATCTGCCCCAACAAGGTCTCTTATAAAATAATCGCCTGCGAGATATATGCCTGTAGACGTCCAGCATGATAAAATAAGGAGGTTGCAATTTCCGATGAGCGTCCAGTGATTGATTATATAAACAATATATCACGTGACTGCTTATATAACCCTAAGTCGACATCCTCGCCCAACGACGACGACCTCAACATCATCAACAACAACAACAACAACAACATCATCATCATCATCCTTATTCATGACCAGCGGCTATATCAGATACCACACCAGGTTAGAAGTACTTCGGCAGTGTGAACTTGCGCTCCTGGATGCCATTGTACACGACACGGTTGGGGCTGTCCTTTGCGTCCTTGACTAGGTTGGGGATGGTCAGGTTGAGGACTCGCGCGGTCACGGCTGATGGAGAGGGCAGGTTCTCGGTGCTCATGAGGTAGGCGACCAAGCCGGCGACGTGAGGGCTTGCGGCCGATGTGCCTGACTGCGTGGACGTGGCATTGTTGCCACCCTTCCAGCATGACTTGATGAGTTCGCCCGGAGCCCAGATATCCACGATCTTGCCATAGTTCGAGAAGCTAGGGCGGGTGTTCTCCCAACGGACGGCGCCGACGGTGATGGCGTTGGGTGACGAGGCCGGAGTATTATTCTTTGCATCTTTCTGTTTAGGCCAATCCTGTTAGCATGGATATATATTATAATATATATTTGTTTTTGGTCTGTTGATTTTTTGACGAGGATCCTACTTACACCGTCGTTGCCGGCGGCTACCACGGTGGTGATGCCGGCCTTAAAGGCCTTTTCCACGGCGTCGTCGAAGGGCTGGTACTTGGCACCGGCTACTGCGGTTCAGCATATGATGTCCGTTACCGCTGCAGAAGAAGGGAATGAATACATACAGATGCTGAGGTTGATAACCGCCTTGTTTTTGCGGTTCGAATCCGTGATGTTCCTGACGATCCAGTCATACGTCTCAAGAATGTAGTTGTACGTGCTCTGCCCTATCATCAGTATCGTCACCTTCGTCTCCTGCTAGACAAATAGGTGCGTCGGGGTGTACTCACAGAGCCAGTGTCAAAGGCCTTTGCGGACACAACGTTTGCCTTCTTAGCAACGCCGTACGTCTTTCCGGCAATGATACCCGCCACGTATGTACCGTGGCCGAACTCATCTGTGTGTGGTTTGTTCGGAATGGCGTTGTGGCCCAGAATGGCGCGTCCCTCGAACTCAACGTGGTTGACATTAATGCCGGTATCGAGGACGTATGCCCACACGCCTTCTCCGGCCTTGTCGTCGTACGAGTAGTCTACGAGTGTGCTGTGCAGCGGGACAGGCTTGCCCTTGCTGGACATGTAACCTAGACCCCAGCGTGCTTGTCTCTGCGTCACCGTCTTCGCGAGGTAGACGTGTTGGTCCGGATGCACCGATTTGACCTTACGTCTCGTTAGTGAATATTGCCATATTGCGGTTGAATGGATATGGGTTTTGCAACTCACGTATGGGTTGCGGCTGAGATCTTCCACCGTCTTCTCATCAAAACCGCCGGAGTACATGTTGAGATCGTGGATGTGGAAATGCTTCATGATACCCTCGGTCTCGACTCCGCTGGCGCCAGCTGCAAAGCTCTCGAGATTAGCCCGGTGCACAGAGCTGACCCATTTCTTGTGGTCCCTGATCTGCGCAGAGGTGAGGCCTTCCTTCAGCGTGACAATATATTGGCCTGGAACGACGTCGCTGGGTCCAGCGAGCAGCGGCTCAGGCTGTGGAGCAAGGTCACCCGCCACGAAAGGGAGAAGAAGCAAACCAAAGTTTAAGAGCTGCATGATGGGCATATATACAAAGGCAATACGTTAAGGATATTCAGTGATAGCTGAATAAACGACTCACAACACCGGTCTTCTCTCTCTCTCTCTCTCTCTCTATATATATATATATATATATAAGGAGATAAAGTACATATGATGATCAGTGAATCGGTTACTATCGCCGAAAGCTCTCGTCGAGTGACGGGACTCGTACATGCCAGGATGACTGACCCCAGAATCAATATTTGAACATTTCGACGGAGACTCATTTTTTTTACCTAATGGGGAACTCTTCAGAGGACCAGATGCTGTCCGCTCCATGGCTTGCAAGCAAGCCGTGATATATTGCACTGTCGGGGGTATTCATGGAACTCAAGAGACATGTCCGACGTCCTTCCAGAACAAGGAATCGCCATATACTAGCTCTGTCTTCTCTTCCTTTTACGAACGCCTGCATGGGAATGTGCTCCCGTTCGTTATCTCTGCCCGTTTCATCCCATCCAGAAATCGACAAACGAGGTGCCAATCCGCCAGATACCCTCACTAACCACCTTCTAACCTTCGTATTCCTCGAATAGCCTATCTCTCTTTCACACATCTTCTCCCACTGATTACTCCAAAAGTGCAGCGACGTTGTGCTTGTTTCCCTCTTAGTTTTCCATGCTGAGGGAAGCGGCTCCTCGGGAAACTGGGGTTGGCGGCCTCAGATGATACCGTATATCGGCCACAGAGTGCCGTTGGCTAAGACTGGAAATCGGTGTGAGCAGGGTTAGGGGCAGTTCGACTCACGTATAGCAGCATGAAAAGGCGATATCATTAACGTAATTTCCTGCGGATGCGAGGTTCCCTTCCCCAGACATGAATTCTGCGTCGTCACCCAACTAACTCATAAATCAGATTCTTCCGTTCGACCGACGTAACTAAATAGCTAGTTAGTCATCCCTAGCAAGGGGCCGCAATCGAAGATCTTGCCGCCAGTGAACTACTTATCACAGACGTCCACCGTGCGAGAGGATAAGAAGACAAGAGGCCGTCCCTTTTTCAGCTCTCTTTCTCTCTCTCCCTCTCTCGGTCTCTGCCGTCCGATGTTGTGGTGTATGGCTTTGCATGGTTCGGCCGTTTTTTCCCCTAACCCCTACATCCCCCCCGGACTTCGCTGCCAAAAGAGGCAGCTAATTTCATCACCTCCCTCGCCGGCGACTTAAGTAGCCGCTTCCCAGATTTCAGAGCTGCCGCCAAAGGAAATATTATTCACCATTTAGCTCAGCCCGGTTAATCGCAGGTCTGCGTCTCCCGACCCGGCTTCTCTTGAGACATGCCTATACCACAAAGTCAACCTTGAACCGGTTGTTATATCGTCGACCTCTCCTATCTAACTACTATGTAGTCCCCCTTACCACAGCATCGGTTTGCCGCTGCCGTCCGCCTGTCTAAACTTTGTTTGTTGTGGGGAAGCCACTTGCTTTGTGCTTAATTAACAAGTTACATGGTATAAGATACATAAGTATAGATGTTGCTCCGTGCAACGAGCGGGAAACCAGGGGGGTTTCTTATCTGGCTCCGTTATAATCCCCGGTCTTCAGGGTGAAAGTGAAGGACGAAAAAGGGGTGGCTGCCACATAATATAATGACGGATCGAACTACCTTTTTTTCACGTCACGGCTGAGCTGAACCGTCGGTGTAAGGGCTGAATTAACAATCAGAGCCTATCGATATATGATATTCTGTACATGGCAGTGATGACATAGTTAATTAACCCAGCTCTATACTCAAAGTTGCCCAACACGCCGTGTCCTGATAGCTGCCCATAATTCTCGCTCTTGACATACCTAAATTGAACAGCACCAACAACCTCAAAAACACTGACAGTGGGGATTATCAGCTCCGCTCTGCGTTCGGCTGCATAATCTCACGAACTCGCTCGTATAACTATCTCTACTGCGCTCATGGCCCATAATGAGTGAGACAGCATGTAGTATGGGCGTAGTATACATGATGTACCAAATCTCGGCACCTGCATCAACTTCGTTTCCAGTCTCCAAGGCTAAGATATAAAGAGTCCAATATACCACGTCCTAAACGGAGGACAAAAGAAACCATGCATATTATATTCAAGACTAGGAGAACATAACTAGTCGCATATCCTACCAGTGGACTACTTATTATACAGGCTGAAAGCATTTGCATGAGCAGAACATGAAACAAGAGAAGAAAGGCATGACGGACATAACTACCAGAGCCAGGAACATGACAACCACATCATCGCTCTTATATTATTCATTAACTTAAGAGCCTCGCTATGCGGTTCATGATCCTATCCCTTAAACGGAGTCGCTTTGCTCCTCCGTCACCCGGCGGCAGTTCGGAATTTGCCCCCTTTCTCAGGTGTTTCTGGCTTTTCTTGAACTCCTTATCCCGGGCCTTTTGCTCTTTGGCCTTTTGCTTCTCCCGAGCTTTTTCTTGTTTCTCAACCTCACGCTTCTGCCGACTGGTGAGGCGGGATACTTGAGTCTCGTCGCGTTTCTGAACAGGCTTCTTGTTGGCTGGGGGTTTGACGGCACTAGAACTTTCTACCGCCGCTTTCACCTGTTCGTCCGAAGACGCCAGCGCAGGAACTTTGCCTGGGATGACGGGATCGGTAGAAATGAGCCTATCTGGCGCCTTTGCTGGGACTGCTGGTACCGCAACGCCTAACTCTTCGGCCGTAGGCACTTCGTGTGCAGTGGTTGCTGGAGGCGCCTCCTCTTTTCCAGCGAGCTCCGTCTGGTTTGCCTTCTCTGCTGTACCAGGTTCTTCCTGCTTCATTAGAGGTACCGGAATAGGGGCAGGAACGGGGACTGGAGCGGCAGCGGTGGCAGGAGCCGGAGCTGTTTCTTTTGACGCTGCAGGTTCAGCTGGAACAGCGGAAGCTTGAGTTTGAACTGGAGCCTCATGGGCAACGGGGGTAACGGGAGCAGGAGGTTGCTCTGATACCTTTGCAGCCACAGCAGCATAGCTAGGCTTCGGCGCCGCCGGCTCAGGTACCTGTTCTTGCGGCGCCTCTGATACCGCCGTGTCAACTGGTTTCTCGATGATCTCCTTCTCTACCGTATCCTTCTCTATAATTCGCTCGATATGCTTCCCTGGAGCTCCTCCTGCTGCTGTTGGAGGCACATACTCAGTCACCTCAGAGTGTCTTCGAGTGATGTGCGCCGTGTGCCCGGGACTCTCCTCGGTTTCTTCCTTGACCCACTCATTTTTCTCCTTGATTCCGGGAGCGGCCTGTTGTTTTGGGTCTGAGTCCACTTCAACAACAGTGTCAGCAATATTACCCTCCCATTTACTTTCGGCATTATACCCTTCCTCTTTCTCGACTGCCTCGTTGCCTATACTTGCATCCAGGCCCCTATCAGCGGTTTCAGCCTCTCCATCAGTCGGGAAAGCGCCAATGATAGGCATTTCCGTGCGATGTGCGGCTCCGAGTGTTGAGGAATCTCTTCGGGGCGCCTCTGTGGCTCGTGTGCTCGACAACGGCCGCTGTGACTGTGCTTCCTCCACGTATGAAGTTCTCTTGCCAAATAAGGCTGCATTGGCGGCTGCTCTGGAGGCTGCATTATGGTCATTGTGAACTCCAAGCTTGGAATCCTCCGCAGACCAAGTCGGAGAAGGAGGGCCATATGCTCCCTGGGTGAGATTTCCGCTGGCGCCCGAGACATTGGCTGGGTCTGAAGGCCCCCTTGCATGATGGATATTGCTGCTCGTTGCCGCAGCTCCATTATGACCTGGTTACTCTCCAGTAGTAAGTAACTCTGCGCACACACTAAAAACGCACACAAACAGAACAAACTAGATCTCGGAGAGGCGCATATCAACCTTTTGAGAATGATAATGGACGAGGCTTCTCGATAGACTCCTTCTCGTCACTGTATGCACGAGCATCTGCAATTGCGGACGCCACCTGTGGCTTGCTCTCATCAATTGCAACCGGTTTAGAAGCTGCAGGCGCCAGGCGATGCTTCCCCTTAGTCTTCTTCTTTTTCTTCCCGGTGTTCGCCTGTGTAAAATGCGATCCCTGTCCCGACATCATGTTTGCTGCTGGCAGCCGCACCTGGCGAGTCAGGTTCCCTTCAGCTTGACGGATATGCCGAATGAAATGGATGCTTCCGATTTGGGAGGGGGGCAAAAGAGGGAGGGGTGATTGAATAATACAGGGAGGATGAAAGAGGGAGCCAGGAGGTATATAGATTACCTGACGGGTTTGACTTACTACCGATAGCAACACCTGGCCTGGTGATGTGACGGAGCCAACTGATATTTGCAATAAATTAGGGGGTATATGGTATGTATAGTTGCTGCCCACCCCCAGGCCTATATATCTTTTCATCCCTTTGTTTGCTGAACGGTAACCAAACAAAAGGCCTAGAAACAACAGGAAGGGGGCCGAAGCCGTGGTCGCAGCGTAGCTCATGTGGCGGGAGATGGTCTGGTAGAGATGAGGTCATAAAAATCCAATATGGCTCTTCAAAGTTGCCGTAGTATCATCCCATTCCAAGTATCTATACAAGCTTGATAACACAACACATGGCACAAGAAGTACATTTCAAACAAAAAAAAAAAAAAGAGGGATTCCCTCTTTCTATGTACGCATGCAAGAAGCCGTCCCCATACTCCAACGGAGGAGGGGAAAAAAAAGCAACCAGGACGACCGACATGGCCATTATGTACTGCTGCCACGAAGGCTCGCCGGTAAGGCCCGAGAAAGGCAGGCCTGCGTTTTGCACGGCAGCATCGCAATTTTTGGCTGCAGAAGCTTTGGTCGGCTGGGATCCGTCAGCTTTGCTGTCTACCAATAGAGGGACTGCGAGAACCGCTCGGAAACGCTGTCAACTGACCAACTGCCCATATTGTCGTAAGTGGTGGGCTGATGTCGGCAATCTTATATGTTTGGTTAATAATCGATGCAGATGCAACGGAAGCACCTTGTAGCTTTTAGTAGCCCGTTATGTCCCGATTATCATATAGCCCTACAGCCTCTATCGTCGATAACTAGCCCGACAGCCCTGTAGACTAACTAACTGGCTAGTTAATTTAGTCCAGCTAAGGCTCGTTAGAAATATGTAGCTCAATTCCCAGTCATCTCGCGAGGAGCGCCACCGGACAAAATGCCGCAGGAGAAGAGACGAGAATGGGATAGAAAAAAGAAAGGAAACGGACCACCAGACATGTCATGCCAGGGCGAGTTGGGCGCCATCCACCATGTCCACCGTCACCGCCAGCCCAGCCAGCCATTGAGCATTCGCCTTTTAGCTGCGAGTCTCCCCCTTGGCCGGTGGCGGGCTTGAGGATCCATCTCAACCAGCAGATGGAAGGCCTAGAAGCAAAAAAAATGTGAGGGAGAAAGGTTTCAACCCTCGAATAATATGGGTTTGATGGATAATAATTCCCGGCCCTAATATTAAAATACTGGGGAAGAAGCGAGTTCAAAGAACTCTGGCAGTCTTCTTCTTCTTCTTTTGACCTCTCTCATTTTTTATTTGATTTGAATCTTTCCTATCCTGATTCTGCGTCAGGTTCTTCATTTGGTGTTAATTAATTGAGTAGCTGAGAGCGGCCCCTGTGTTTCGTTTGTCAGGATCCCGCCTGTTGTAGCTGTTTCGCAGTGCTCACACGGCCCTGAGTGATTCGGCTTCTCTGTCCTGGAGAGGAATGGAAGGCAGGCCATCCTGAGATATTTCTCTCCATTTCCCTTCCTTTCTGTGCATTTTTCCGTTCTTTTGTTGAGTTTTGTTGCGTTGGGAGTTGGCCGTTCGTCGTTTTAGCTGCATGATATCTCGGTCGTTCTTTGATTACATCTCGATCCAGGGCTCTGGCTGTGTCTCGCTCGACAGCATGGGACTGGGGCTCCGAGAGAGAATGAAGAGAGCCATCTTCAGCTCTCGTCCTGGTCTCTCCAGCCAGCATTCATCGTCCAGGCTGGCTGAACGCCTCGAACATGCAAAGGAGCATACCAATTCCTGCCCAACCCAGAATAAACTGCAGCACCGGCACCGGCACCAGCATCAGCATCATCACCAGAACCAGAACCAGAAACAACAGCATCAAAATCAGGATCAGGTGCATCCACCGACCTCTCCGACAACGAAGAAGTCATTCCGCGCAAGCATCATCAAGACGCTGTCCCCACGGACATCGAATCGGAAAAGCAAGATGGAGGAACCCTGGCCCAAGATCGAGCTGTACAAGCCACACGAGATCCCGCGGCCAAAGTACCGCGGGCCGGTCGACAAGAGGCACCTGGCAGTGCTGGAGGCGTACTCGATCGTGCAGGCAACAGAGGGCTACAGACAGCGGTCCATTGACTCGTCCGTCTGTCCGCTGGCGACCAACCTGCCATCGAGGCGAGACAGTGTCACGAGCATCAGCGAAACGGTTATAGTGAGACGTCCCGGCGATGTCGAGGATGGAGTTGGTGAAAGCGAAGGCAAAGGCGAAGGCGAGGTTGAAGTTGAAGTTGAGGTTGAGGTTGAGGTTGAGGTTGAGGTTGAGGCTCAAGTCGACGACGATATAAACATCCACAACGCCAACCGCGACTCCTTGCAAGACGAGGAAGACTCGAACACGACGTCGACCGTGAGCTCTGATGAAGGCGCAAATGTCAGCTCGTCTACTCTTCTTACGTCGCACACGGAGGACGAGCATCTGCAGCATCTTCA
The DNA here is from genome assembly GCA_003664465.1 of Trichophyton mentagrophytes. Taxonomy (NCBI): domain Eukaryota; kingdom Fungi; phylum Ascomycota; class Eurotiomycetes; order Onygenales; family Arthrodermataceae; genus Trichophyton; species Trichophyton mentagrophytes. The sequence continues at coordinate 88,186 of QQSR01000042.1, read as the reverse complement.
GAAGCAGCAACGCCCGTCAGTGACGAGACTGAAGCGGACGACGGCGTTCTCGGCGGCAGACCTGCACCACGCATTGAATTCCCTTTGATACACGAGTTTACGACCTACGGACGGACGGCCTTGTTTTAGTTGTTATTGTTGTTTATCTTACAAGAAGAACCATGGGAGTACGGGAATCTATATAGACCACGGCGCTATGGGGGGGATAACAGGACATCTACACCGGTTAGCATGGAGTTACAATAGAGCAGATCACGATAGATAAATATTCCCATTTTTATTGTGTTTTTTATTATTTCATTTCCATCAATTGAATATATACTTGGATAACAAACATTGCTTCATTAGTCGTATAGATGGCAGAGTGTATAGATGGCAGAGAAAAGACACAGCTACTCCTCGTGAGTTACAGCCATGTCCATCACTTCGACTCGGCCTTTGCCCTTGGTCTCTCCGCCGATGAACTCACCCAGCCCCTTGAAGGCCCCCGGCTCCGCAAAGCCCAGGACTTCCCATTCGTCGCCGCCTATCACCTCCTGCGACTCAATCTGTTCCAGGTAGCTGAGGATCCGGTCCTTGACTGTCCCCGCAGCCGCAGCTGGAGCCGGGGTGGAGGGTGATGCAGAAGCTTTGCTCTGGTCGTCCTCTTCGTCGTCGTCAGCGGCCTTCTTACCTTTTTTCCCCTTGCCTTTCTCCTTTTTGGACGACGAGGGCGCGCTGTTTGCGTTGCCGGATGCACCAGTCGAGGATGGAGCTGTCCGGACGGGCTGTTTCAGTATAGATGTAGGGCAGGTAATGCGGAGGCGCATCCTGGCTCGCATGACGGGTATGGGCTGCCAAGCGATCAGGGCCTTCATTGCATCCAGGGCTTGGATCTTCGCTGACTTTGAAGTTGTGACGCCCGTCCACAGCGGTTTTCGCGGGGTGAGCGTCAGATCTGCTGTCTTCTTCGCTATCTCTTCGTCTCCGTCAACCTCTGCGGTTTCATGTTGTTGTTGTTGTTGTTGTTGCTGTTGTTGTTGCTGTTGTTGTTGCTGTTGTTGCTGCTGCTGCTGCTGTCCGCTGGCAGCACTTAGCTGGTCCAACGCTTTCCCAATCATCCCTGTGGTGTAGACGCGTTTCGACACCGGGTCGACCAGCCTGGCAGACACTATCTCCAACACCTCCTTCTCGACCCGATCGAGGATATCCCGTCTCTCCTTCTCGCCCACCTGTACCTCACCCTTGCGCAGGATCTCCTGGATGACATCTTCTGTCTTGTAATCCTTGCCAAACGACTTGGCTAGCTCTGCTGTGGGCGCAGTGTGGCCGCGGGATACTGAGAGGAAAACAGTGGGGATCTGAAGGACATTGTCCAGGTCTGTCTCAGCTCCAGATCGGTACTCGAGCAGCTTATTCTTATAGCAGGCCAGTTCGTATCTCTTCTTGCCTAGAACCAAGTCAGCCGCCTTCATCTATCTCTCTTATCTCTTTCCTGCTCACTGCCCACCTTTCTTTAACCGCACGATCGACACATTTGTGAATTTGATCTGGTTCGACGGCTGCATTATCATCGGCATTTTGGCGGCGTTGCTCTGTCGAGTCTCAATATATATTAATCTATTAAAGTATCCTTCTTTATTTTATTTTCCTTTTTATCAGAAGAGCTGCTCAGCGTGAAGTGAAATAATATAAATAATATAAATAATATAAATAATTAATATCAACTTCGCCTTTCGACTTCGACTTTTTTGCAGCAAAAAAAAAAGAAAGTTGCGATAAGATGAGTCACGTGTTGACGACAAAGGGTCACGTGTAATTATTAGTCATGCTTACTCATTGATGACTCAGCATGAACATCCAGAAACGACGAAGAGAAACAACTTCTACGTCCAGGGACGGCCAGACATTCACAGGATAGGGAGAGAGATATCTGTCTGCATCGATGTTATGGTGAAGTTTCATGAAGGTTGGTTGCGAATATTGTAGAACATAGCGTCGAAAAAAGCCGGCCCCGAGAACTTAACATCGACATCGATAGCAATACCCGTACGGAGGACTCTGTATACCCGTAAAAAGAGCCACAACATTACCTTGGTTAGCTCCTTGCATCTATCCTAGTCTTCTAGCTGCAGAGTCTAGCCTAAGGTGAGCACTGTAGGAATATGTACATGTAACTATTCTTTGTCTCATGACCGCTGCTCGTCGCTGCTCGTCGCTTGCTCGCGAACTCCAAGGCGGATCCCCTGCAAGAGCGGGCCGAGGCTAAGTCACATGACATGGCTATAACTGATAACTTTCTGATTAGATAAGTCAGTCCATGTGACCATCTTTGCCTTCGTTTTTTCTTCTTCGTTTTTCTTCTTTTTTCAACCTCAAAAACGACGAAGAATAAAAGATCAGCTTTTGAAGGCCATCAAAAGAGCATAAATCAAGTGAATCTCCATCTCTCTGGGCTGGGAAGTCATCTCTGGCAGGCCAGCGAAGAGCTTCTCCGTCCCAAGTTACGAGTCATCGGGCGCCGCCACAGCCAAAGCAAAACTCCACCGCGCGGCATCGATCGCCAACGTCATCCGGCGCTAGGAACTACCTTTCCCCAGCCTTTCTCACGACCTCACCTTTGCCGGCTCCCTCGTCCGCGTCCTCGTCCTTCTTCCGCTTCTTCCTCCTGTTTCACTCTCTGCTATCAACCAACCAACCTCACATCAAGTAGCAGAACAAACAACACCGCCATGAAGTTTCTTACCACCGGCCTTTTGGCCACCGCTGCCCTCGCCGCCGCCCAGGAGCAGCAGGTCCTCCAGGCAGAAGACGGCATGGGACAGGCTCCCCAGCGAGGCTCCTCCATCTTCGACGAGACCCTCCAGAAGTTCCAGTCCAGCCTGGAGGATGGCATCTCCCACTTCTGGTCCGAGATGAAGACCAACTTCAAGGACTACCTCCCACTGATCTCGCTGCCCAAGAAGCACACCCGCCGGCCTGATTCGGAATGGGATCATGTCGTCCGTGGAGCCGACATCGAGAGCGTCTGGGTCCAGGGAGCCGATGGCGAGAAGCGCCGCGAAATCGACGGCAAGCTCCATAACTACGACCTCCGAGTCAAGGCTGTTGACCCGTCTAAGCTGGGTGTTGATGCCGGCGTCAAGCAGTACAGCGGCTACCTTGACGACAACGATGCTGACAAGCACTTGTTCTACTGTGAGTACCTTGATGATTCTCCCCTGTTCAATGAATCAGGTTGCTGACGAACGATAATACTCTAGGGTTCTTTGAGTCTCGCAACGACCCCAAGAACGATCCCGTCGTCCTCTGGCTCAACGGCGGCCCTGGCTGCTCTTCCTTGACCGGCCTGTTCCTCGAGCTGGGCCCGGCCACCATCGACAAGAACCTCAAGGTCGTCAGCAACCCTTACTCTTGGAACTCCAACGCTTCCGTTATCTTCCTAGACCAGCCAGTCAACGTTGGCTTCTCCTACAGCGGCTCTTCCGTTTCCGACACCGTTGCTGCCGGAAAGGACGTCTACGCCCTCTTGACCCTGTTCTTCAAGCAGTTCCCCGAATATGCCACCCAGGACTTCCACATCTCCGGTGAATCCTATGCCGGACACTACATCCCAGTCTTTGCTGCTGAGATTCTTTCCCACAAGAACACCAACATCAACCTCAAGTCCGCCCTCATCGGCAACGGACTGACTGACCCCCTGACCCAGTACCCTCAGTACAGGCCTATGGCTTGCGGCGAGGGCGGCTACCCTGCGGTTTTGGACCAAGGCACTTGCCGCTCAATGGACAACTCACTTGAGCGTTGTCTTTCCCTCATCGAGACCTGCTACAGCTCCGAGTCCGCTTGGGTCTGTGTCCCCGCCGCCATGTACTGCAACAGCGCCATCCTCGCTCCTTACCAGCAGACCGGCATGAACCCCTACGATGTCCGCAACAAGTGTGAGGACATGGCATCCCTCTGCTACCCCCAGCTTAACGTCATCACCGAGTGGCTCAACCAAAAGTCTGTTATGCAGGCTCTTGGAGTCGAAGTCGAGTCCTACGAGAGCTGCAACAGCGGCATCAACCGTGACTTCCTCTTCCACGGTGACTGGATGAAGCCATATCACCGCCTCGTCCCCAGCGTGCTCGAGAAGATCCCGGTCCTCATCTACGCCGGTGACGCCGACTTCATCTGCAACTGGCTCGGCAACCAGGCCTGGACCGACGCCCTTGAATGGCCCGGCCACAAGAAGTTTGCCGAAGCCAAGCTTGAAGACCTCAAGATCGTGGACAACAAGAACAAGGGCAAGAAGATCGGCCAGGTCAAGTCAAGCGGCAACTTCACTTTCATGCGTATCTTTGGCGCCGGCCACATGGTGCCACTCAACCAGCCCGAGGCCAGTTTGGAGTTCCTCAACCGTTGGCTCAGAGGTGAATGGCACTAGACGACGTCTGCCTGGCTATTTGGATATGCATACGCACACCGCCGTACTTACCGGAGTTTTCGGATTTGCCATAGTTTGAATGTCTTTTGTACTTGTCTTTCTACTGTTTGCTGATACAGTATCGTGTGTGATCGGTTTTGTGATTTTTCCTCGGAATTGTTTTAACCCTTCTCCAGGCTTTGTATAGCCGACAATAGAGCTCTACAGAATGCCAGCGTCTTTGCTAGACATACACACGCAGCCACAAATCATCACCAGAATCGTATACGCTTTACAACAGCAGTAACAAGTAGTGTTCTTTTTAAGAAACGGGATAATCCCATGTATTATCGCTCATGTTTTTTGTAGTTTCATACATCAGACTAACGCCAGCCATGGGCAGTAAAGGAGGGGAGGAAATTGGCCCAAGGTGAGGAGGTAGTTTGAAGAAGCGGCCGTTTCCCTTCAAAGCAGAAAAAACTAGTTCTCCGCCGTTCATGAGCGAGAATGATATTCGTCGTTACATTTCTCATCTCATAACTCACGCCACCCGCTCGGCGCACACGTACTTCAAAAAAAAGAATCGGCGAGAAGAAGAAAGACAAAAAATGCAGAATATGGCATCCCTTCCTCCCCTCCACCTGATCTCCCGACCATGCAGTACGCCCGCCGACATAAAGGAAGTCCCGAGACAGTACGTTTAACCCTTCTTCTTGCTGACACCGACGGTTCGTCCTCGTCGGCCGGTGGTCTTGGTGTGCTGTCCTCTGACACGGAGACCCCAGTAGTGACGAAGACCTCTATGGGCACGGATCTTCTTCAGTCGCTCCAAATCTTCACGGAGCTTGCTGTCCATCTGGTTAGCAAGGACTTGGGTGTCCTTGCCATCGGTGATGTCACGCTGTCTGTTGAGGAACCAGGTGGGAATCTTGTACTGGGTTGGGTTCTGGATGATGGTGACAATTCGCTCGAGCTCTTCAGAGGAGATTTCACCAGCACTGCAGCAAATTCATAGATAAGTATATATAATTTTTTTCTTTTCAACCAAGCTGAATAATATCCCAAAGCAGTGAGGAAGAGGAAACCGTACCGCTTGTGGAGGTCGACGTCGGCCTTCTTGCAGACCAAGTTGGAGTATCTGCGACCAACACCCTTGATCTTGGTCAAGGCGTACATGATCTTTTGCTTTCCGTCAACATTGGTGTTGAGAAGACGGAGGATGAACTGGAAGTTCGACTTTTCGCCGGATACGAGCGCTATATCACCATCATCGCCATCCCGTCAGTATTAATCAAGGCCATTATATTATCAATTTTCATCAAATCCGCTTTCCTACAACCGCCAACTTCGGGCCAGCTGCTGCGACTGCTGGCCCCCCGTGAAACCAGCGAAGGATAGAGAGGGTAGATAGGGGTGTCAACGTACACATGCTGGGCGATATATGAAATATCGAATCAGCCGTCTGGCGGTTTGGGGTTGAGATGGAACAGAAATGTCGCTGCGTCGAAGTCGCAAAGGAGAAAGTCGAAGTTTCTCGTGATGGTCTTTTTTTTGTGTGGGATTCGAAAGCGCGCTAGTCTGTTTTGGGATTTTGCGTGGGAAAGTCGTTCGCTTGGTGATTATGTAAGTGTCACATGATATGTCTTGCTTGATTGGCCAGGATGTTCGAGGCGAAAGGCGCAGCGAGGGCAGCGAGTTACTCCGTATTGTGCAGGCAATTAAGACGGACTGGACATCCTGAGTATATCACAGTCTTCTGGCGCGGTAGTAAGCGGGTTATTGTAGACAAACATATATAAGTGGTTTATTCTAGTCCCGAGAAATGTGGTGCCCAAATACTACTATGACAGCCAAAAGTGGTTATAGTACGTCAAGATAATGGAGTGAAGTACGTATATAGCTATCTATCATAATGTATATATGCCGTGCCAGAACAGTATTAGACCTATCGAGTCCATCGTAGTATCAAGTCAGTCTAACATGGGGCTCGAATAGAAAAAACAATGTGGTAAAGGAGAAGAAAAAGGCAGTCCAAAAATTATCCCCGAGTCCGCTGTGAAAGGAGAAGGTATCCGCTTCCAAAGATCAAGAAGAGAGAAGAGCATGGATGTATATACATATCCTGCCTGCGTTAGCAAACCATATCCAAGTCAAAGAGGAAAATCAAGCGAAGTGAACAAAATCATATCTTTTTTTTTTTTTGAGTGTGGTCAATCAAGTGTAACGCATCAGGACAAAAGTAAAGGTGGTATAAAAAGACGTGTTCGAGTGAGCAGGATTAGAGAATGGAGACGGTTAGGCAGCCCATAAGAAGCTAGGAGAGTCATGAATCATGAGAATGGATAGACTGGGGCTTTGACAATGACATTGCCAGCCCCCTTGCCTCGAACTTCAACAGCGACAAAGGCAGCAAAACGGATACGGTTTTCGTTCTCCTTTTCGCGAGCGGCTTCGACGGCTTCTTCACGTTCTCGGAAATGGCCGGATGGCGGCCGCATGGAGTCTGTAGAGTTTCCAGGTCCAGAATGTGGCTTTTTGCTTATCAATGAGCCAAAGACTGATTTTTTGCGGCCCTGGCTAGCCGGCTGGGGTTGGGTCGAGAAGTTTGAGTCCTTTTCATCTCCGCCTGTCGCCTCAGAAGAGGAGATGGCTGCCTCGATGCCCTTGATAGATGACTGGTCTACCCTGTCAGTGGCTGCGGAGGATGGTTCTGAGCCCAGTCGCGGCTCTATTCCCGGGTTCGACAGAGGTGGCAGGGTAGTCTCGATTTTCATATGAGAGTCCGTGATTGTAGCGCCAGGGAGGAAATACTCAATGGAGATGTCTCTTGATTCTAGGGGTATATTTGCGCTGATTCCAACAGCAAGCTCAACAATCATTGCCACGCCATTCTCTAGCCCAGGCGGAGGAGGTGTCTTCAAATTCATCTCTAAGCTAGCTGTGAGCTTCTCAACAAGATTTCGAGTCAAGAGGGTTCGGTGCTCGTCAGCAAGCTTGCTTTGGAAGATATCGCCGAGTCCATCAAGAGTGGTGCGGCGCCAGGAAGACACCTTGGATAAATGGTTCTCTTGCTCCTCCTCGGTAACAAACTTTCCCATTCGCCGAACGTTTCGTTCAATCTGCTTCAGCTGACGGCTAAGATTAGGCTCTAGGCCCGGATGGAAATAACGGTCGAATAGTTCGTCTACGATCCAGCGTGTGAGACAAGCTCGGCCAACGGCAGTCATCTCCTTTGTTCCCACTGTATGAGCATCCTCGTTAACGACACCCTGAAGCCAGGGAGGTATATTTTTCCAATCCTTGCGGATGTTGAAGGAAAGATTGTTTATGGCACCGTCCAGACGGCCCAGGCGAGTAGCGTATTCGTTATCATCCAGCACAGTCCTAGAAGCGGACATGCGCTGGTGGGCAACAGTGTTTTGCAGTTGTTGTACTTGAGCTTCCTTGTCGAAGTAGTACCTTTTGACACGATTATACTTAAGCTCTGTATAATAGGGGTTAGTTCGCACAGTTGTCCAAGGCGAAAACACAGGCACATACGTAGTTCCTCATATTTCTGGATCCAGCCGTTGACATCAAGCTCCGATGTATCATCCTTCACCTTTCCAGGCGGTGGGGGAGTCTCTTGTTCACGATCACCGGGAGTTGCTGACTGTGAAGAATTTCCCTTGAAACTTTGTCCCTGTGGCATGCTTGGAGGGAACTGCTGTTGCTGTCCTGAAGCCTGCTGCTGCTGCTGCTGCTGTGGCGGCGGCGGCTGTTGTTGTTGTTGCTGTTGTTGCTGTTGCTGTTGCTGCTGCTGAGAGGTATCAATGGGCTGTCTGAGACCCGTTGGTCGTTCCAGGGCCATTCCGCTTTGTGAAAGTATGTGGCCAGCAACAGGTTGGAGGGACTGTCGATAGTGAGGTTTCTGATAGTTAGAATCCGGCGATTGGTAATACGGGTGAAGAGGGGATGGGGGACCGAGAGACTGTTGGGATGGTGGTCTCGGGGGGTGGTATGGGTCTGGTTTTGGCGAATATCTTGGGGGGATTGATACCTGATCTGAGGACTGCTTTGGTCTATGTGTTGCCGTTGATGTCACGGCGGGCTGTGCCTGGGGCTGGTCTATTTGGAATTGAGGGTTCTGTTGGAGCTGTTGCTGCTGTTGGGGAGAAGCTTCGACTACCTGGTACTGATTGTATTGCTGCGACCGACCCTTGTAGTATTCCTCGTGCTGGCCCAGAGGCTCAGTGCTGACACGCTGGATCTGGGGAGGCTCAAATGGCTGGATGTCGAGGTGAGACGACGACCGACTAGCACCTCTAGCGGGGTAGATGGATAAAGGCAGGCTAGGTTGAGACGAGTTGTTAGGGAGCTGTGGGAGCTTCTTCTCCGTAATATCAATCTCCTCTGGGTCCGGGGCTGGATCCGAAGGCGGGAGCGGGCCGACTTGGTACGGCTTCGGGTGAGGGATTGGGCTACTAATTTTCTTCCTAACAGAGACGTTTCGACCAGGCTTGGCGGGGTTCTGGGAGGAGCTCTTATCCTTATCCTTATCCTTTGAGTGTAGGCTAAAGAAGCTTCGGCGGGATTTGCGCGGCTGTGTTTCGGTGAGCGGGGAAGCTTCGGTGCTGTGAGGAGCGGAAGGCAGTGATGGTGCGGCAGAGAGGGCGTCGATGCTGTGATCAAGCTGATGGCTCGGTGAGGGGACGAGGTTCAAGGTCGGCCTGCCACCTGCTGCGGCTGTCGCTGCTGAAGGATAGGGCGCCGCTGCAGAGCCGGATGAGACCTGAAGCGGGAGAGAGAAGTTCTCGGGACGACTTCCCGCATGAGCAGGATGGGTATAGCTGGCGGCGTTGCTGTGCTGGCCAAGTTGATACGTGCCGCTGGGCAGCTCGTGGGAACCGGTGGCTGGTTGGAAAGTATGTTGCGGGTGGGGGTTCGCTGGGTGTTGTTGCTGATACAGCTGTTGTTGCTGCTGCTGCGGTTGTTGATGCTGCTGTTGTTGCTGATACTGATGCTGCTGGCTGCCTTCTCTGTTGTGATGAGGGTGGTGGTTCTGGCTGCTGACGCTGCTGTGGTCGCCGGTGTTGTGCGGAGCCGACTCCACGGAATTCAAGAGTGTCGGCTGCGATTTGTTTTTATGGAAGAATTGCATGAGTGTTGGCTCCCCTGGGGCGTTTCAGCTGCGGCAAGCAGGACAGAAGAGAAAGAGGGATAAAAGAGATAAGTGTCAACTATCTGAAGTGCTGCTGTCTTTTCCTTTCGGTCTGATAGTTATCCTCTCTCTCCGTCTGTCTGCTGCTTGTCCGGCCTGGTGAACAGTGGTCCTGAGGCAGGGATGGCCGGAGTCAGAAAACGGGCGGTTGGTGGGGGAGGAGAGTTCGCTGTGGTCCAGTCCACGAGATGCGAGTGTCTGTACGCTCGAAGGACAAGCCGCTGTTGGTCGGTGTTTAGCCGGCCTAGCTGGTCAGTCAGTCAGTTTAACTCGCTAACCAACCAACTGGTTAGTTGACCTATCTGACTGGGGGGAGTAATATAGGGGGGTCTAAATATAACTAACTCAGGGGCGCAGTCGAGGACGCGCACAAATGCAGGCGGCGATCAGGACAGCCAGTGCTGCATCAAAGGCCAGATAACTATTATTTCGAGTCTTCTCGGACCCTCCGAGCAGCTTCAGCTAGTTTAACGAGCAACCCAGCCGATGACAGCCTGCCTGGCGCTGGCTGGTTGGGTTGGTGCAGGCGATGGAGTCGTCCATCGTATTCAGCCTAGGGCGGGATAACAAACTCTGGCGCGTCAGCGTTGTAGTTGTAACTTGCAGACGGGTAAACACGAAGCCTGAGGAACGAAGCATGCCGCAGGCGGCAGATTGCAGCCTGGTGAAGATGGAGTTGCCCGCCAGCCAAAAGGGAGAGAAGTTGAAGTTGAAGTTGAAGATGACGTTGACTTTGACGTTGAAGTTGAGAGATCACGAAAAAGGCAAAAGTCACTTCACTATCAGATTTGGTGCGAAGATACCCAGCAAGCCGGGCATAGAATGACAGACACTTGAAGAGAACTGGTAGAAGATAATACCCATGGAATAAAGGCCTAGCCAAGGAGAAGATGATGATTTCTAAATCTAATGAAGAGTGCCAGAGATGGACACAGTCACACAGTGTCTAAAGATTTGGGAGAAGAAAAGAAGCATAAATAAAGGACTGGAGGCCTTGAAAGCTCAGCTATGAGATTGCCGGGATGGCCGATCAAACACGGACGCAGACATAGTATCCAATTTCAAGCTTCTCGCAGGTAGGTCCAACAGCTGGATTCCACTTCTTGAGCTGGGCCAGGGAGATATGGTGCTTGCGTGCAACGCCCTCACATGAGTCTCCCTTCTTAACCTTTTCAAACGTCTTGCCTGCATGGAATTAGCAGTCTGGTTGAGTGGGACTCCGCTGAAGATAGAGAGGAATTTGACTTACAGCCTGGGTTCGTTCCTGGCTTGGTTGGAGACGGCCAGCCCTGGACATTGCGGGCGTGGACACCTACGACGGCAGAGGGAGTTGGTACCAAATTGGTTTTTGGGTCACCCTTCACGCACACTCGAGTGTTGGCCTTGAGGTTCGGACAGACGGTATCAAGGTTGCTGAGCAGGCTGATAAGTCATCTATACCCATCGAGGTGCAAAAGGGGGCTCACTTACGGGTTCAGTCTGAGAAACTCGCTGAAAAGAAGGCCAGGGTACTGCTGGGCAACATCGAAGCATGTATCTTTGGCTTTGACGGTATGATACTGCTTGCATCCTGCAATGGCAACGCCAACAGAGCTGGGTGTAGGGGCAGGAGCATTAGCATCACGCTTGACGTAGCTGCCCGTCGGTCTCAATTTCTTGGTCAGGGTTGTAGGGTGAACAACCATCCTATTCTCCATTCCATTGGGGAGGTTAGGGATGTGCGGTGGCATGAAGGCCGGCTCGGATTGTTGTTCAGACAGGCCAGTTCCCATTATTGGTGATCTCGTGCTCATTGTGTCTCCATGATTGCCCTCAACCACGCCCTTGTGTCCCCAGCCTGGTGGAGGAGCTTCCTTTGGTCCATGGAAGCCCTCCAACCATTTTGTAGTAGACGGATCATCGCGCTTCTGAGCACCGTTGTTACCCCAGTCGTTAAACAGACCTGGTGGAAGCGGCTTTACCTTTGGAGGGGGGTCAGAGCGCTTCTGAGCACCATTGTTGCCCCAGTCGTTAAACCAACCTGGGGGAAGTGGTTTTGTTTTCGGAGGAGGGTCCATCTGCCCGCGAGTCTGCTTACTGGCATGAGAAGGCAAGAAAGCACAGTAAGAGGCCTTGCTCTTGAGGTTTGAGCAGTCACTGTTGAGCTGGGGGTTCTACACGGCGGTTATACGGTTAGTACGGTGCACAGTTCCGAGATAAATATCAAGTAAATGAGATGTAAATCGCACCCAAAAGATGAACTGCCTCTTGGCAACGTTGATGGTGTCTAGGAATGCATCGCAGGTAAGCTTCCCTGAGGCATCGACAATGTTTATCCAGGAGGTACAGCCCTTGTGGACTCTCGAGTCGACTGCGAAATCAGCAGTTCTGGAATGGTGCCATTCAGGACCGCCAGCCTGGACAAGGGAGACGGCAACCAGAGGCAGAAGAGCGTATTTGACCATGGTGGTAACTAGTGTTATTGTAGATTTTGAATGACAGTACTGAAGATGATGAGGATGCTGATGAGAAGTCATGTTGAAGAAGTCCCTTCACGGCCTTTATATAGATCTCCTACAGGGCACTCCGTCCTCTTCACTGCTGCGATAGAATGGATGGTCATTATCAGTCTGCTTCCACAGTCTATGCGCGACGTCTATCTTCACCGAAGCTGGTAAACACTGAGAATGATGATGAGTATCTCGAGACAGGACCACTTTGAAGCTAGTCAAAGAAAAACAGCGGCGTCGATTCCATGGCGCTTGAATTGAGTGGCACAGAGGACAAAACGTCCCGCTCTCTTGCTTCTATTCTCATTCCCATGCTTCGTTTATTTGCGCTTGGGGGTATCTTCTTCGCTCCTTGGGGGGGGGGCTGTACAGCGCAACTTGCATATTTCAGGGTATCTCATGTCGAAGCAGTAAAGAATTAACCCGAGCGACAAAGAATTAACCAAACGGCCAGTTAAGTGGATAACTGCTAGTTAGCTAATACAGCATAACTAGCTATTTAGATCGAACATTCTCAGTCGGGTGAATGAAGAGACACAGCTTGGAGATTTTTGGGGGCTGACTCTGACCGTCGATACCAACATCAACATCATCACCATCCGCCGGGGTTGCCCGGACGGACGGAGGTCAAGGTGGCGCCCGCTGGAGTATCACCATCTGCCTGTCCGTGGAGTGCAGCCTGTCAAAGCATCACTCGATCCGCGACTCTTCCGCGTCGGCTTTATCATTCGCTGCACAAGCAGAACTTGTTGTAGTCAACTAGGCATGGCATCAAACAGCCTACCTAGTTATCTTTTTATCTGGTCGAGTCGCACCGTACACCCTCATGCAGAGAGACATCACTACCGACGGAGTATATCTCCTTGATATTTGAGCAACCAGAGCAAACTCGACTGCATCAGATATGTAAGTATAATTAATATTCGGGTGTGGACATCCCCGATGTTTGTATCAGCTTCGGCTAGCTAAGCAAGTTGGCTCGTCCACAGATGGCCTGAATGGACACGACGGATGAAACGACGGTTGTGATATCGACATTTTCAACTCGTCAAGATGCATCCATGTCCGTTTATCTCGCGAGCTTCCTTACTGGTTTGGTCGGGTCTGGAGTCATATTTGCAGGGGCCGCGAAGATCATAGTTATCAACCTTCGATAATAAGTTAGTTATAGACCAGGGCCCCAAGCACATCGCATATGGCAAAGTAACGCAATTATCCACTCTCTGACCCTTTTCCCTGTTCAATTGGTCCTTGGAGCAGGAAATAAGAGTCCTGGCACGAGATCGCGGAAGAAGCTTCTGTTTGATGTAAAGTTTGATCATGGGCTCAGGCCTGTCCTCAGGGTACAGGGGGTGTATACTTAAGTATATACATACCAGAATCAAGAAAGTTAATGTGCCAGATTATCAGAAACTGAAAGGGGGCGAGCTTTGTAGGGAGCACGGAGTATATTATTGGAATATTCCAGCAGGAAACCTTGGTGTTACGGTAGTTATGGAAACAACTCCATCGGTCCCTACTATATTCAACTCTTCTGAGTAGTTACTTAAGTACTTATGAGAACTAGCTCTCAGTCATAAGCCTTTTTCTCATTAGGATGTATTAAACGATGGATCCTCAAGCAGCTGTTTTGCCATGTTGCGTTCCTCTGGCAGCCACTTGAGTAGTTATTGATCTCATAAGCCGCATAAACGATTCTTTCTCTTGCCCAGATACCGCCTTTACCGGTCCTCTAGGCTGCATGATTATGAGCAATCTAGCGACCTACTTGCGTGTCAGAACTCAAGCTGTAAGACCTTCAAAAAACCCGGGTAGAAGGCAGGGCGCTTACCACCTGGGTCAAAACACTGCTCAATTGTCTCACTATGCCTGACAAGCTCGCTCGATGGTGGCCCAACAATGCCAACCATGAGTGCCAGATGCTTGGAGGCATTGTGGCCACCTTTAGCATCGAATATGTCCCCAAATACTCCGTAGATGCTCTCCTTCAAAGAGGTCTTTGGTGATCTATAAATATGCGGCTGGATAAATGGTCTGGACTCATGCCCTTTGCCAATTCGTGCCTCGCCAAAGTCACATAGAACTCCTTTGTTTTCAAATTTCCGGCTCTTGTACACGATACGTGACTCGTCAATCTTCTTCCGCGGACTGGAATTTTCGGCTTCTGCTTTCGCAAATTCTCTCAGTATGGCGGTGTTGTCCACGCTGAGCATCGCATTATCGGTCTTCAAATCTGGTTCTAGTTAGTAATGCATCTTTTGTAGTATAACAAAGAATAACTGAGTATCAGCATGAATTATCTCGGCTTCTGTGTGCGAAAAGTCAAGGACTAACAAAAGCCGTCGAACTATCATTTTCAGGAGAGGAAAATCAAATAGTTTTGGATCAAGTCCCATCATTTCAAGAAGTGACATGCGCGTTGGCTATGATACTAGGCAGCAAGTGCTTGCCAACAGGCCCCTGGATATGAAATGAATCATACAACTCCCGGATCAGCGATTGAGCTGGGTGGGCAGAATTGATATTTGCAAGATGTTCGTAGATGTTCAACTCGCGATCAGTTGCCGTGGGGGATTTTGGCAGTGATGTAGATAGATACTTTCAGTACACTGTACTTGTTGCCCCTTAAACCTCAGGGAGGGTTCATGAAATCACGAACTGAAGATCTCAGCATAACCAACTGGTTGATTAAGCTCCATAGCAAATTTTGCCCGTAACCTGGTATCTGGTCTTGTAGATATCTCCAATAGTATTGACAGGGCAATAGTACTCCGGCTTATAGTGAGGCAAAGCCTCCGCCTCCACAGGTATCTCTAGCGGTAGAGTATTAAGTGGACGAGGTTTTGCCGAGGCAGGTTTTGTCACAGCACATTTCTCCAAGTACCTAATCGTAAGACTAGCGAGCAGCGTAGTCGAGGCGAGCTTTGAGAATAACCATATAGCTGCTTAAGTACTATAGGTACGACGCGGGTCACATGGCTCGTGGCAACGCTTCGCCAGCGGATAAGCTTATAGTTATGGATCGGTTCCTGCAATTTTCGCTTGCTTGAAGGGGATCCCGTCACGAACTAGTAAACAGGGTGGAGTACCAGCCGGCAGTGACTTTAGCTATACTTCATAAACTGCAGCTTCATCGGCTAGCTAGGAGACGGTCTGGATGTATCGGCGTGTAGATTCCATGGATCCTTGCATCTGGGGGTCCATGCAAATTCGAGAAATGACCGATTACACGCAGTCGAAGCCGTTGTTGCACCCGTCTTGCCTTCCCCTTTCGAGCCGTAGACAAACACACTTACGGGCTGGCTTGCATTAGGGAATAAATACTTATGTAGGCACATCCATCTCAGCTGTTCGTTGCCGTGTATTCGCGGGTGGGCAGGGGAGTTGGCTGCCTGAACTTGTTACATCGTTATATATATCATGTCCGTTTGATCCTGTGTTGTTGTTTCTTTTGCTGGTCACTGATTCTTCGAAATATATTGGTGTTGATCTCGTTGGCTTTGGTTCGCCTGAAGACGCAGGCCCGTTGATAGTAATACATGGTTCAAGCCGTTTGCCAGTCGCCAGTTAGTATATCAAGTATGCTGTGTCCGTTGGAGTCGTCGCTGACCATGCAAGGACAAAGCATAACAGAGCTGCCCTGCAGAATCTGCTTATTTTTATGACGAGTTGGCACTGCGACTGCTGATACTTACGTTGTTATTATTCTCCATCCGGGAATAAGAGTCTTGCCCTGTGAGATGGCTTTCACTTGCGGCATGCCCTCGATCTCGGTCCAGGTCCGACTGCTGTTGGTAATCGCACTATCGACCTGTTTCCTCATCACAGAGCTGGCCGTTGGGTTCAAGACCCATTCTCTCGCCCTCATTGCAGATGCATTCCATTACACAGGCGACCTTCTATCGTTCGTTATTGCATATCTCGCCCAGAAGGTATAACAGCTTTCTTCTCACATCTCTCCTCTTTCTTCATATGCTTTTCATCGTTGTCGTCTTCTTATTCTGCAAGCTAACGCAACTTAGCATGCATCTGCGTTGGGGCGGGACGTAATCCCTGAAGAGACGGGCATCGAACTCGAGGCCGCCGAAAACCGCACCGCAATTATCCGGATCGACCAGAAGGACGGACGCCATGTTTTGCCTCTGCTCGCTGCTTTTTTCAACAGCGTCTTCCTGCTAGCTCTTGGGCTTGCAATCTTCTTGCAGGGTCTGGAGAAGTTTGTCCATCTTGATGGTACGTCATCCTTGTCCATTTGTTCGGTCCTTCATAATAGTTATATCTTTAGCGTGCTGTGGCTGACTTCTAGTTAGAAATCGCCAACCCACAGCTGGTCCTGATAATAGGTTGTGTCGGTATCTTAACCAACGTAGTCTGTGCTGGCATTCTCGGAGCAGACGGCCATCACCATCACAGCCACAGCCACGATCATGGTGATCCCCATGCTCACTCTCATGAACATCATCACGATATAAGAAGTGATGAAGAGAAGCTCTCCCATGGAACCGCGCTCTCGATAAAAGCAGTTCTCCTTCACGTCGCCGCCGACGCTCTCAACAACCTGGCCGTGATAGTCTCGGCGGCCATCATCTGGAAGGTCCCGACCCAGAACTCACCTGAAGACCGACCCCATCACGACTCGGAGCACAACCACTATGGCAGCCCTCATCCAAAGTACTATGCTGATCCAGCGTGTACTGTCTTCATCGCCATTCTGATCATGGCCAGCACGGGCCCAGTGGTGCTGCAGTCCGGCCGGGCGCTGGTGGCCGCTGCCACGGGGACAAGTGTCCAGGAGATCTTGTCAGACACTCAATCTAAGGAGGACAAAGAGGAAAAACACAAGGAGTAAATGTCAGAATACATGCTGGTTGTTGGATATATCACTCCATCCGGTGTATATATATATATATATCTTCCCTTCCCTTAACAAGCCATCCAGGGACAGACTTGTCACCTTTTTTCCATCCTGAACCACCTATGTAGGCTGCGACTACATAACTAGCGCAGCGAAAAACTGGAAATAATCTTTCTTTTCTTTCTTTATATATATATATTGGGAGAATTCCTTCTATTTGGTATAAATAATATCTCGTTGACCAGCTTTGCTTCTTCCTGCTTCTCGTCGATTTTCGCTTAGGCGCGAGTAAGCTGAGTCATCACACCATATTTGGCCAATAGAAGCCCTCTATATTTAGACTTTACCCATATCATTGTCGATTGGCTGCTTCTCTTCAATAGCGGCAATATCATTGGCCTGCTCCTGGCATCAACCTTCCAGACTAAGTTTAGTTTCTTTAGTCATCAAGCACTCGCTTGGCGGGGCGGGACGGGAAGATCTCAGGCACGTGATAAACATTGTATTTCAGCCTCTTTACGAACTTCATTCTTATTATTTACAGCAACCACAGCAACCAACAAGGCATGCATATTCTACCGAACGAAACCTCGATAAATATGTCCTTGAGATACTGCTCTGTTTGCTCCAGCCTTTCGATCATTCAGGGATCCAGGGGGGGCAAAGTCAGGTTACGGAGAATGCTGCAGCCCGATCATTCAAATACGAGCCCCGATCTGTCTGCCTTTTCAGCCTCGTCTTCCATCCTAAAATTAAGACCCTTCAGCCAATTAGAGCGCGGACAAATATCAAGACAACCATGAACCTCCTGTGCATCCAAAGGAGGCTCGAGCTAGATAGGATCCCCAGTTGATCTCTGTCCCTCGAGAATGAGAAAAGAGAGAAAAGAACCTGATCTGATGTGGATGGGTAGCAGGCCAGTCCCTGACATGATGACCTCTGCTCAGCCACGCCACTGCTAGAGCATAACTGTTATAGAGATAAACTTAAGAGTATAACTGCAGGCACCTCCCCGGGCAGGCCTGCAAGGACATACGAGCTCGCAATTACTCGCTCTATCGTTACATCATCTATACCCAAATTACTACTTACTGCGCTCACTCCAAGGTGTCTGGCTGAATGGCCCCTCCAACTTTGACTGTTCATTCGCGTGAGCTGATTGGAACTGATGCCGCCTGGAAGGAGGATTACTCGCGACCCTCGGATGCCGAACGCCTTCTATTGACAAACTCAGCCTTAGCACTTAGCCGAGACGGCGCAGATGTATCATTTTGTCTGCTACCATCACCTGGCAACTCTCATCTTGCCGTGATAGAAGCAGTTCCCTCTGCAAGGATAATCACCGTCACAGTCTTCCGGCTCTGTGAACAGTTTACACAAATCTGGACGTCAAAGTCTAGCTTGGACGTTACCGCGTCACCCTCTGTCAGTTTCTATGCCTCCGACCGGACGAAAGTCAGTGGTGCGATCACGGAAGACGGTACCCATGTCCTCATCCTTTGCAAGCCTGCAACTGGCGGGGTTCTGGCCTGGACAGTGACATCAGAACATGGATGGGTCAAACGCAAGCCGCCCTCGAATTTAGACAGTTGGTATTCACTCAATGAAGGTATACAATCTGACGACGGGGAGCACATGTTCTACAGATCTCACAAATATAGTCGTCTTCCTCAGAAGAAACAAGTGGAGCAAATTGAGGTATATGACATTCGAACATTACAAGAGTCCAGTCGGTTTGTGGTACGCTTTGGCAACGCACGTATCTCACGCACCTTACATCTCCTTCGACCTCTCAGCGCCGATCGTGCTTTTCACTGCGCAATATCGACAGCAGGTTTCAGAGAGAGTCGGACGAGCCCCCCTTTGGTTTTCTCTTCTGATAAAAAAGTACACTTTAATTGTGATGGAATCGAGGATGCCCTAAGATCTCGAGGTATCGTGACTGTGTCACCCGATGGTTGCCATATGGTGTTCGTGCATTTTGAATATGGCCTCATTTCGCACTGGGATCTGACAGCTCCGACTCTGAAGCCGCTTGGTACATCCCAACTACCAGGTGTTGAGGTAGCCACTGTCAAAAAATGGGTTATTAACGGCCAATTGACAGACGTCCGAGATAGCATCCCAAAACAGGTCCACCACTGCAGATTTTCGCCGTCTTCGAAGGTCGTCACCGTTATTACTGCAACCGCTGGATACGTTGTAGTTAACGTTTTCCTGACGCTCAACTTACAACTTATATACCACTATCAAGCGGAGAATTTACATTGGCCAGGCTATGTAACACTCCAGATAGGATGCAGCAACGAGACAGGCCTTACCGTTTTTGGTGCTTCACCCACGACTGTACACCCGGATACCGGAGAAGTATTAGGGGTGCTAGGGGCCCTGATTCCTCTTCCAGATATATATGACAAGATCAAAGAGATTGAAGAGTATTTTGATACCACCGCGAACAGCATTTCAAAGGTCATAAAGGGACCTGGATCCCCGGAGAAGACCCCATATGTCAAGTTCGCCTTCATGCCTGATCGTGGGTTCGTCCGCGAAACTGGGTTATCCCCACAAATGTCAGCAGACGATTGGCTAAGGCAGGATTTCCTTTACGAATTTTCGTTCCGCAGGAGTAATTCTACAGCTAATATGCCATCGACTCCTGAATTACGAGAAAAGCATGTGCCTCTTCTGGCATCGCTCACTCCTTTCTCTTGGGACTCGAAAAAGACAGTATCGCTATTCGGCGTTGTTATGAAGTACAAGTACTACATTATCGCTATTGGGAGCTGGGTTCAAGGCGAAATTACAAGATATCGTTCTACACCCGGTATAGTTCGTGTTTTGTATGTGTCAGAAACTATACTCTCATCAGACACGGGATCAGAGAAGATTGCAGTATATAGAGAAGGGCCTCACTACATTCTCTCTGTGTTTTCCAGCAAGGATACTTCATTTGGCCGATCCTTTTCTGGGGCCCCACTACCACTGCCACGGCACACAGTCATCACTCCGCACTTCCTTGAAGAGGATGCCTGGTATGATGCCTTTATAATCAAGGAAGCAGAACATGGAACCCTGCCTGGTGGATGGATGACAACTCCCAACCCACTACTAATAGCTACAACCTCATTTGGAGCATATTTACGACCAGTTGTTGTTAGCGCAGGGGGAGATGCGCTTGACTATGGCCATCGGAACCGTTCGCACTATGTCGTGGCTAAGCATGCTATGTGGCATTCATACGGCCTCCGAGGCCTTAGAAACGAGGATAATACCAACGAAATTTTCTTCGGTGGAGGACGATATATGGATGCTCTTGGATCTTATTTCAGTATGATATATGACGACAGGAGTTACAATGGCATGAATCCACTATTCCCAAGCACTTTTGCTGCGGCTTGCAATATAGACTGGCGCTCTCAGAACACTAAACATGTGGATGCTTTCTTCCGAAGGCTACATCAGTCATCACAAGACAAACTATTGCTCAATGCACAGTCGGTAGCCTGTACGCTCCCCCTGGCTTGCCACGTCCGGCCTTTTGGAACACTTTCATTCATGCGGCATGTTGTACTTTTGCCTTTCCATGTTGTGGACATTGGCGCAGTGGATGTTATTGTTGGCACTACTCCAATTGGAAATACTAAATCGGGCTTGGGACATGAGCAGACTAGGATCTTCCTAAGCAACCTTCAGTGGTTTCTGCGACGGCATTTTGGTGGATTTCTCTCTTCTCTATCGCTCATCTCTTCGAATAGGGAATATCTTGAGGCAAACTCTAGCGTGGTAACCCTACCTCTGCCCGGGTTTTCTTCTTTTAACCACCGTCTCTTTAAACCCCCTCCCGTATCGAATTCTGACACTGACCCGTACTGGGAATTTATTCGGGCAACATATCCTGATCCTAATATTGCAGCCTGGGAATCTGCCATACTACGTTATGTTGAACAAAATGGAAAGGGTCCAACTAGTCCATTCACCAGACTGGTGGAGGAGATCCTTTACTTAAAGGACCGGGAGACACAATTTTTATTCTTGAGGGTTATCTGGCTGGATAAGCTGCTGAGGTGGAAGATGCGAACCTTCGGACGCTCAGTGTATCTGACTCGCGTCGCTGGCCCGATGCTGATACTCTTTGCAATCCACCTCGTGGTTAGCATCCTATTAACAGGCCGCAAATCTCAGATTGACGTTACTTTCCATATCGACGGCGACTCTTATTTCAATGTGATATCAATTACGACATCCATTAAGGCCTTAGCGAGTGTTGAAGCTATTCTTGCAGCTTACATCTTCCTAATAAAAGTTCGACAAGCGTACCGTGTTCCGCGGCTTTTCCGCCGCTCCATATTCAATTATATTGACCTGGCAGCTGTTATCCTAGGCCTTACAACGTTCGGCCTTGCTGTCTCAAACCGGTTGCCGCCTAGGGCATTCTTGGCCTTCTCGACACTGCTCATGTGGATTGCAGCTCTTCTAATGCTGAGGGTCTACGAAGCAACAGGCACGTTACTACTGCTGCTGACGGAGATGATGCATGGTGTCTTACCCTTTTTGATTCTACTTGCGTTAATTGTCTTGGGTTTCACGTTTGTTCCCTTCTTGCTGCTTCGGAACATCGATTCGACTGGGATAGATCGGACGCCGTTCTCAGATTTTGGCCTATCTATGTCGGAAATGATCAAGTTCATGGCTTCTGACTATGATGCCTTGAAAGTGTGGGAAAGATCGTCAGCGGCCGCTCGAACGTTGCGATCTCTATATATCATTGTGGTTACCATTCTTCTCCTGAACACACTTATAGCACTGTTGAACCTGAAAGTAAAGAGCGCAGATGAACGAGTAAGTCTAACTGCCCATTAAGCACGCACTACTAACAAGACCTTACACTACCTTGATTATCTAACTAACATCCATACTTTTTCTAGTCCCGCCTGTTATGGCTTCGTCAAATGGCTTCTTTGCAATGTGAGATTGAGCTTGGCCTGCTTTGGCGCCGGGAGAGACGTCGAAGAGATTGGTTCCCCGAATGGTTCACGTACACGATGTCTGAAGGCGAGAAACGAGACTGGACCGCACACGTGGAGCAGAGCCCCCTCCGTTGGACGAAGGAAAATGATTTCGGCGAGGACAAGGATCATGGACCAGGAGCCCATCAAGAACCACGGACGAAAACTCCAGATAATGGGAAGTCATCTGTTGCAGGCAAGCCTGACGTCGAAGTTGATGGACAAGAAGAAGAGGGAGGCTCTCAGGAACAACAAAAGGAGGCATCAGACGAAGAGTCTAGTCCTCCCAGCAAGCCACTGCTATACATCAATGGAGAACCGGCGAAATTTACGGACACTACTACTACCCCTACTAAGGAGAAACCAGAGAATAAAGGTGTAAGCGATGAAGGTGAAGCTTCTAATCAAGCCGCAAGTCAACAGCAGCGACAAGACACAGCAGGATCAAGTTCGTCCGAATCAGACCCGAAGCCCAAGCCTGAACCAGAGTCACAAACAGGTCCGGAGAAGAAATGCGTCGTATGCTCTGCGCCTGGAAAGCTATGTCTGGGTTGTAAGAAGGTAGCGTATTGTGGAACTGAACATCAACGTCATGACTGGGCAAACCACAAGTCGATCTGCAAGGGGAAGCAAAGGGCATAGACCTCTATCTTTTGAAGAGACGTGAGCATTATACTATAATAGCTGGTAGTAGACATTTAATCTAGTATTTACTCGTTCTTTCTTTGGAATATCGATGCACTGCCCTGGAAATAATTGAATAGTTTGGTCAATTTGCGCCTTTCCGATATAGCTAGATGGATATAAATTTTAAAGGAGGTCAGGTAAAATTGGGTGGTGAGTAATTGGTATATTCCCTATTACATGGATGTTGTAGGGCCCCTTGACCTTGCTTACCTAATTACTTCGATCGATCTCCGCAGCCGATCTAACCCGACGTGGAATCTGACTAAATACTTCCTTTCTATTGGCTACCTTGCCGAACAAGTGGGTCCTACGGCTGTGATGCCCCTTTCGGCCTATCATCGCTTACATAACACCTCTCCACGTGACTGCTAAGCCTCGTCGGCCCCGTCTCCGGCCCCGGCCGACAAGGGACGGAAGCTTTCGGAGGCCGCCTAGTGGGCGCAAAATTGCTTAGATAAGACGCTTAGGTAAGGATGTTAACCCAGGTCGGAAATGCTGGCGTGACCCAGAGTGACTTCGCTTTTGCGGGGGAACTTGGTGGGCGGAGAAGTCGCGCTGGGTCGACCCGCCATTTTCCTCATCTTTACCGCAAGTATAAAGCATGAATCATGATAAATTTTCAGGAGCAAACAAGTAACCATCATTTAGTTATTATTATTATTGGGAAGACAGATTCTATTTTCAGGCACTTGGTCGGAAAGGAAAACACAAAAAAAAAACCACAGGTTTCTTTGTTGGTTGGCAAGACGCCATGCAGTGAGGCTATGGGGAGGCAAAACTCTTCTTGATTCTTGATGGAACCACAACGGCGACACCGTTACTGAACTATGTCCTGGTGGATGATCGCCAGAGTTTTCACTTGCGTCTCTCTGCGTGCTTCATCGAGTGATGCTGACCGACGTCTGATTCTAGCCGGCCGACCGACGTAGCACGCTGGGTTGCATAACTCTTATCCTGCGGCATAACTCCAAGCAAGACTAGCAGGGCCGGCTTTCTGAAATTATTAGGAGAGAGTTACTTCGTACAAACTGTAGAGAAGCCTGGTTTCCTCGTTGACCCACTTGTGGCTAGCATGACGCAGTGAGTATATCTTTCATATCGAATATGCAGAGCATGCTTGCTATCTCTATCCAGTCCCCGTAGTAATACAGCTACCTTCGGATAGTCGGACATATACTCCGTATTTGGAGGCGGAAGAGCAAGAAAGCCGTATCGACTGAAGAGCGAAAAGTCCACATAACTACAATATAAACAAGTCATTAGAATTTAGGTACTGGAATCACTTGACTGGGGTTGATAGGGGTTTACCCATCAGTCTATATTCGGGGATTAAGAGACCAGCTACGTATCATCAGCGCCAGACCAAGACAAGCACGTAGCGAAATATTTACTCCATAGGTGGATGTCTTGCAGGTGGAATGATGCGTGCAGCTTCGCCCCAAGCGAGTGAGGTACCCTTGGAGTCCCTCTCTTTTCTCCCACGGCACAGCTACCCGTCCTAGGTAGGGATAGAGAACAAGCTGCTCTGTACGGAGTAGTTAGCTCTCCAATTCATCTCGACGAAGCTACCGATGCCTGGGATCCCTTAGCTTATCCTTATCCTTCGAAGTCGAGACTGTGCAACTTACTAACCCAAACAGCCCAGCCTTTCGACCAAGAAGCCCTCCCTGCCCTGGTGGCGCTTTGCGGTGACATCGCTGCCCACCGACTTTCCCCGCAAAAGCAAAGTCGCTCCGGCAAGGAAGATTCAGGAAGGCCAGTCAGCAGTCACCAGTGGCTTGACGGCCTCGCAGCAGCGGCAGACTTTGGCAGCAAGTAGTTAAACAGCGTAGTCATAACAAATAATGCTGAAGAGTACGAGAGAGAGACAGAGAGAGAGAGAGATCGAGAGCAAGAAAGCTGCTTTTCTGCCACTTCAGCCCGCTTTTCCCCTTTTGGCCTCCTCGACCTCACCTCCTCGACTTCACTTCATCAACGTCAACTTCAACAACATCAACAACAACATCAACGACAACATCGCCATCGACATCGACATCAAGGTCAACTCTCTCCTCTCTCGTTGCTGTCCTCTCCTCTCCACTCTTCATCGCCATCGCCATCTTCTGCTCGCAAGAGTTGGTTCGATGACCTCGCCAACCCTCGCCGGCTGAGGTCTGTGTCAGGTAAGACAGTGTCGACAGTCCCCTTGGGCTCCCTTAACTCATGCTTCTTCCTGCTGCTGCTGCTGCTGCCTGCGCCCTTCTCCATCAGCCCGAGACGCGGCGGACGGAGACGAAGACGAAGACGAGATCACTTGATGCTTTGCTTGACTCAACGCTCCGCTGGCGCCGCTGCTCTGCTCTGCTGCCTGCCTGGTGCCTGGCCGCGCCGCTTGCTCTCGCTCGCACGATGGCTGGGCGGCCGACTTGACCGTCGACGGTAGTGTCGTAGTGGATGGGATGGCTGGGCTGGCGCCTAAGCTGGGCGTCCGCCCTCGCTCGAGTCATCCCATCCATTTACAGCACATAAAGCCTCCCCTTCTTTTTCCTCCCTCCTCTCTTCTTGATCTTCTTCTCCTGCTGTCTGTCAAAGCTAACTGACGGGTCCTTTTAATCTAGACATCAAAAAGACGCAGACCTTACGTATATTATACCGTCTCTTGCTTCTTCTCCTTTTTCTTCTCTCTCTCTCTCTTTTTTTTACTATACTTTTTTTTTTTCTCCTTCTCTTCTGCCTATTTTTATCTACTTACTCACGGCTTCACCGGCCTCTTCTAATCCTGCTAATGCCGCATTAATCGCTCCTTTTTTTGCCAGAAGAGAAAGCTCTCTTCCTCGTTTCTTTTACTACTGCTGCTGCCTTTTTATACTGCTTGCTTATTATTCGGCCTTCTACTTCTTGACTCATCGAGGTACGCTATCCATTCTTTTGGTTTCTGGTTCCTTTTCTCCACCCTTAAACTCCTGACGGCCGCCCAAGCCTTTTTTTCTTCCCTTCACTTTCTGTCCCCTTCGCCACAGCCTTTCGCCACTCGTTGCAGATTTCACCCCCGGAGTCATAAACCATCATCAAAGTCCTTGCTCTGGATACCGTCCCCAGCATGTCCTTAATATAGCTCCCTCTCTTCTCCTCTCCTCTCCTCTCCTCCCGTTCTTCTACCCTGTCCTCTTCTCCCTTACTCACATTTCCTATTACTCACATTTACTCAGCCTCCCTCTTCCTCTTCCGTCATCGCCTCCTGTCATCGGTCGGTCGATTCACGATAACCGCCGCCCGAGTCGGTGCCGGTGCTGCCTAATCGACCACGCCATCCTCACTGCCCTCAGGTAACGATGTTCCTGGCCCCAACGACGCCAACCCCGAGCCCGATCACCTGCCCAGAACATTCCACTTCTACGAGCATTACTACTATTATTGCGACTACTGTCATGATGACTGCTGCCTCCGTCTAAGTGCCGGGCCGCCGTTTGCCCCCGTTCAAAGAAGACTCATCTATTTGGCACGCCACCTAGCTGTTGCTATATAGCTCTTTGACCGCGTCGTACCTGCATAAGACTGGAACTCCCTAGCTCTCATCATCGTCATCGTCATCGTCCTTATCATCTCGCTCGTTGGAATCCTGGTGCAGTGATCGGGACTCATCTACCTTAACTATACCTTACCTACCTCCTTCTATCAAACTACCGCCTACCATCTAAGTGACTCACTAAGTCACTCATACCATTCCATACCGAAACCACTCCCCATACTTCTATATAACTAGATCCACGGTCGTCAACCGTCAGTCTGGCTGTGCATCTGGTTTGAATAAAAGGCTTCCCCGTCGCCTCCGGATTTTGTCACCACAAAGACGGGCCCGTCTAACGCTGCCCCTTCTACACGGTTATCGCTCATCGGTCTAATCTAACAACACAACACGGCAACACATACCTACCTACAAGCTCCTACAACCATACACTAAAGAATGTCGGCGTTTGTAGATATCTTGGGTTTCAATCCTGTGAACCCAGGTCTCTCCAGGCCGGTTCACCAGACCTGTCCCTACGCTGCCTCGCTTGCCGCTTCCGCTCCCCCCTCCGCCTCATCAATCTTTTCGCTTGATGCTGTCTCCTCTCAGCCTTCCGTCGTGTCATCTTCGTCTACTGCAGATGTTATCTGGGAAAATGAGGGGACCGCTGACGCGCAGCACAAGAAAGCTGCTATAAAGACTTGCTTTGGAAAGGGTGCTGAGACGAGGCACCACCCGAGACGGACTCTCGCTACCCGTCCTCCTCCTACCTTGGTTCGCCAGTGTGAGAGGAAAACCAACTTCGTCGATAGCCTTGTCGGTACGTTACACTTTTACCGCTCCCCATCTGCTTCCATACACATCTAACGTCCTGTAGACTCCGCATCGCAGATAGTTGAGATTATATGGCCTCTATCTGTGGCTGCGGCGCCGAGAAGCGTCGAGTCTACTCTCGGGTGCAAGGGCGTCCTACCGTTAAGGACGTTCATCCAGGAAACTCTCCGCAGGTCCCGAACCAGCTACTCGACTCTGCAGGTTGCCCTATACTATCTGATCCTCATCAAGCCGCATGTGCCCTCCATCGACTTTACCATGGAACAGCCAAAACTGCAGCAGTCTCAATCCCGCGCCATGCAATGTGGCCGGCGCATGTTCCTGTCTGCTCTCATCCTTGCTTCAAAGTACTTGCAAGACAGAAACTACTCCGCCCGTGCCTGGAGCAAGATCTCCGGCCTTAACACCGCCGAGATCAACCAAAATGAACTCATGTTTCTCCAGGCTGTTGACTGGCGTCTGCACATATCGTATGCCGTCTTCTGCTTGAAAAAAAAAATCGTTCTAAAGTACACGCCAAACGCCAGCGGCATCCCCAGTGCTGATGGGATGTGCTGGCGAACGGTCATCCCTATTCTCACGCCGGAGCTTGACACACTCGACTCTCGAGCAGAGGGTCCGTGGTCCTTGTCGAGCATCGGTTCCCCTGCCGATTCTTCTTCCGCTTCTTCTGCTTCCTCATCCTCTTCACCTTCATCTACTTCCACAGCTCCGAGCAGTCCCGCTAGCTGCGACAGCCCTTCGTCAGGGCTTCCATTCACTGAGATGCCCCGAAGACCATCGGCAGCTGACTTGTCTGGTGTTACTCTTCCACCACTTCCAAGGCTGGGACTGCTCCCTACTCCGCAACTCACTCCGCAAGTTGGTATGACCGCGCCTGCTCCTGCTGCGAGCATCAGTGCGTGTCGTCCGTCTATCTGCTCTGCTCTCTCGCAGGCGCAGACGGCCTTTGTACAACGGACCACCTTGGACCAACGTCCCACGCAACCCTTGTATATTAGCAAACAACCTTCCTTTGACTGTTCATCATCAGGATCGTTCCAGGGACGCCGCTCGTCTCTGGCTCGTTCCTCGTCATTCACTTCGTCGCCCGAGTCTATGGCCTCCGACGCACCATCCTTATCGTTTTCTTCACAGTCTTCGCGCTCTTCTCGATCTTCGTCAATTTCTTCTGTCACTTCCATGAACTGCGCAACCAGACCAACTCGTCGTAACACCCCCACATCCCAACCAACCAACTGTTTGAAAGAAAACAGAAAGCCTCTCGCTATCGCAACTCCGATCGACGAGCATGAGCCAAGCTACATCAACAACTACCCTTCCCCACCTCTCCGCACAAGCAGCGCCTTCAGCACTGCTTCCAGCACCGTTCCAGATCTCTCAAATTTCTCCATCAATACTCCATCTGATCCCGACGCCGCTGCTATCCAGGGCCTGTACGAACTAGCAACTGGTTTTTCCCTGCCGATGGACTCCTCTCTAAGCAAGGCAAGTCGACACTGTCGAAAACGCACTCGCGCCCCGTCCACTTCCGAAGGGACCAACCTGCAGCAGAAAGTGCGCCATCTCATGGCCCTTGATGCGCGGGACCTCGAGGATGAAGGCACTTCTCTGGCTGTTTTGAGCGACAGTCAGGTTGCTGACTCGTTCTTGGTCAACAAGGTTGCTGGCATGGGTGACAGCAGAGCGAGCTCGAAGCGCGCTTGTTCTGGCAAGGAGAACGTTAGGACTTTATGGGGTATTTAACTACACCTTTTTTTTTTACTTCCTGGGACCAGAAACCAAAATTTTATACAACAAAACCTTATACCGAAACGAAAGGAACATGGGAAAAAAAATTCACCTTTTTCTGCCCTTGTCTCTCTTTTCCCTTTCTTTCTCTGCAATGCATGACGTGTGCGGCGTTATCTTCATTTCTACCCTCTGCCTTCGCCCAAAGATATACCTGATAGACCGGCCTGTCTTGCTTGCTTGCTTGCAACTTTCCTTTATTTTGCTGCTCTTTGGTTGGCGGACTGGCTGGTTTGGTTGGCTTTATCGGTTCCCGGTTCCGGAGTGATGAGGAGTAGGATTCATCCATCGCATACACCGATCATGTTGCATTGCATACATCCTTTAACTTGACTTTGACGCTTGACACTGACACTGACACCGACACCCTTATTTACTATTTATTTGACTGCGTGCCATCTACCACTGTATATACAATAACTTATACCTCCATCTACCTAACTACCTAACTTAGCTGCCTTATGATATCATTATCTGTATTCCTGAATAAGGCCCAATACAGATTTTTACCATATTGGATGACCGTCTTGTTCTCTCAAACGTAGACTCTTATTTTTTATCTATCCATTAACATAGACATGACGCATAAGAAATACGAAAGTAAAGTAGTAGCCTACTGCTCCGTCCACCCATCCTCCAGCTTCTCAGCATCAACCAGCCATCCAAACTTATCCTCAATCTCGCCCAGCTGGATCCCCTGGAGTGTCTTAATCAACTTATTAAACACCTCTCCTCCCTCACCGGCAGCACCGGCATCATACTCAAACTTGTCATCCTTGGACTTCATCGTGATACTTCGGATCGGCACCAGTGCCGCAGCCGTTCCAGCAGCCATAACTTCATCAAACGAGCTCAGCTCATCATACTTGACAGATTTCTTCTCAACCTTGTACCCCAACATGTGCTCTCCAATCTCCTTGACCGAAGCCGCAGTGACACTATCAATCACATTCTTACTATCAGGAAACACAAGCGTAACTTGTCCATCACGCTTCTTCACCCCGATAAAAGCCGAGGTCGAAAACTCGTCGATTTCAGACCTCGTCTTGCTATCCAGATGAAGCGTGATGCCGTATCCCTGGCCTCTGGCTTTGTCCGAATGGCGCAGCACAGGTGCATAATTCCCTCCAAGCTTCGCGCTACCCGTTCCCTCGGGGGCAGACCTGTCAAAGTCCTCGAGAACCAGGGCCTCAACGGCATGAACACCATGGTACACGCCCGTAGGCATCACGAAGACAACAAAGGTATACTCGTCCGGCGGCGTAAGGCCTAACTGTGCCGAACTACCCAGCAGCAACGGACGGATATACATCGCCGCACGAGTCTCGTTGGGAGGGACGAACTCTGCATTTGCACTCACGGCTCGAACGATACAGTTGACGAAATGCTCCTTGGGAACGGGGGGTATGGGGACGAACTGCGCTGAATGATGCAGGCGTGCTGCGGTCCGGTCTGGCCTGAAGATGACGATGCGTCCGTTTGGATGGGATGCTGAGGGAGGGTGGCGGAATGCTTTCATGCCTTCGTATGCTTGCTGGCCGTAGTTGAGAGCTGGTGCCATGCCGTGCAGCTGTAGGAAGGGCGACTTGACGAAGCGGGGGGTCGACCATTGGGCACCGCCGGAGTGAGAGAAGTGGGATTCAACATGGCCGTTTACTTCTCGGACTTTGAAGCCAATGTTCGTCCAGTCTAAGGCCAGTCAGCCGGTCAGCGAGATGTCTCTTGTACATATAGATGAGGGCAGTGGTTGAGTCATTGGTAGTTTACCGATGGCAGGAGTTGGTGGAGGAGGAAAGTTGGCAGCCATTGCGATTGTTAGACTGATACGCTGCAGACAGGTCAATAGAAGATGAACGGATACACAATCGATGAAGAACGGCCGTCAGGAGGACGTCGACGGTCTGGTCTTTATATGTTGATGTCGAACCGAACCGAGCAGCAAGTTCAGCTGGCCGAGGGCGCGAGGTTCGACCAAACCGCCGGCCCAGCCTATGACATGGAGTTACTTGCTTTTTCCACAGTGCGAACTTCGGCCTGACACGTAGCTAGGGGACACCGGCAGTCGGCCATCGTGAGAGCGAGAGGGCGAGCAGTCTGAAGACCATGGAGTTGCAGGAGTACGGAGTATTTGCTCGCTGAAGAAACGAACTGGCGTGTGGAGAAGTTGATAAACTACCTGCTTATCCTTGTCCCTGTCCCTGGCTCCGGTTAACCGGAGGAGAGATCTGGCCATGTGTATACAGATCAGGCATAGTGTACGACGATGCATCCTGCAGGCTGGTAGGAGGAGATAGAGGTGAAGTAATCAAATTCGTGTCTTTGTTCATTGCTCGTTGAGATATCAATCCATAACTACAGTGAGAACCAGATCCAATCAATTCATTCAACTCGTTTCATACAGTATCAGCTGCCATGCCTCACCCCCCCCTGAACCGCTTCTATCGCTCCCCTGGCATTCTCGGTAAACCGCTTATACCTGCTTGACACCGTCGTGTTCGGCAGGCTGCTCGCGCATGCTGTCCAGGTGGTACAGTTCTGGACACACGGCATGCTTGCGCTGGAAGATGTACCGCTTGATCCACCACGGCAAGACCTTGGTAAGCTGGTACTTCGCATGGGTCCGTGTGGGCACGCCAAAGACATAGTCTAGTTCCTCGAGTGTGCGCTGCTTGGTCTCGTATAGGAATAGGAAGATCATGACTAGGGCAATGACGTTTAGGCCAGCGTAGAATCCGAAGGCTCCCGGCGTGGTCAGGGCAAGGTCAAGGCGACGGAAGGTGAGTGCCAGGACGGCAGCCCAGAAGTTATTCGTAGCAACAGCCCAGGCCATGCCAACTTCTCTGTGGGAGAGTGGGAAGACTTCAGCCGAATACGTAAAGGGGACCGGTCCTTCTCCAGGTGAGTAAAAGGCGCCGAAGAGATAGATGAATGTCGCGATGAGGCCGAGATGTGCAGGGCTGCTTTCGGGGATATAAAAGGACATGCCTGCTGCAAGCAAAGTCCAGAACATGTTGGGGAAAGTGAAGAGAAGAAGACCACGACGTCCAAAAGTATCGATAGTCCAAACTGCCGGCCAGGCAAAGACAAAGTTGACGAGACCGAAGCCGAAGGAGGCCAGCAGAGCAGTGATGTTGTTGGCACCCGCTCTCTCGAATATAGTAGACGAATAGAAGGCAATGATGTTGACTGCATGAATATGTTAGCATATCCAAATCAAAATCTGTATAGATACTAAGTAATTAATATTGGGACAAACTTACTTCCGCACATCTGCTGGGCAATCATGACAACTCCAGACGCCTGGGTGGCACGACGAACACGAGGGATGGTGAAAAGCTCAATGAATCGGGTGAAGAAGTTGTCCGTCTTGATCAGACCAGTCTCCACCAGCAAAGCACGCTCATGCTGAAGCTGGGCATGGATAAAGTACACATCTCGAGCAGCTTGCAGAGGAGTGTTTCGCAACCTCAGCAGTGATCGGTATGCCTTGGCAACCTTGCCCTTCTTCAGTAGCCAACGGGGGGATTCAGCGCAGAAGTAGATACCAATCACCAGTGGGATGGCTGGGATGAAAGCGGAGCCCAGCTGCAATCTCCAGGCGATTCTTCCAGTATTGACGACAGCCAAATTAGCAACAGTACCGAGGAAGATGCCACACGCGGTCCAGACCTGCCAGGACATGACTAGACCACCTCGCACGTTGGCAGGGGTATTTTCGGCGGAGAATACGGGTACGGTAACTTCCTTTAGACCCATGCCTATTCCGAGAAGAATACGGCAAACAACGAGTTGACCCCAGTTCTGAGTGAGGGCGGATCCGATAGGTGCAAGCAAGGAAAAGATGGCCGCTATGAAGATAGTTCCTCGACGACCGATCAAATCGTTAATAGGGTCAGATAGCCAGCCAGCACTAGTTGTTACATATTAGCAAATGACATTGATTATACATAATTAAATGGGTTTAATGAACTTACAAAAGAGCAATGGAGATATAGGGGATAGAGTTGACGAAACCAACGATCCATGCATTCTTCTCACAAATCGCATCAGTAGGACAGTAGGCTGGGTTGTCGGGAATACCGAACTCGATAGGAAACGAAAGATTTGCTCCATTTGACCCTGTTCACCATGTTAGCGCACAACTACTTAAATAATTATCGAGAGAAACGAGAAAAGAGTTCTGACCTGTCTGATCCCATCCCTGGATGGCGGCAGCAATGGAGTTGAGGAAGATCGTATAGTACAGGCCCCAGGGGAGTTTCCAGCGATGCGTGACCTCTTCGCGCAGACAGATACGATCATCTTCGTCCAGCTCAGGCAAAGACTCAAAATCCCTTGGATTCTGCGCGACTAGAGCACCCTTTTCGAGCAAGGGGATTATATCCTGTAGGCCGTGCTGGTGGGCGAAGTTGCGTACATCATCGAGCAGCTGGTCCTTGGGCACTTCCGCGAGAGGGTTCTTGATCCTAAAGCCATATTTAATTAAGCTGCCACCGAGAAGAGGGAGAAGATCAGGCCCACTCACTCTCCGGTGACATTGTCCGTGAACTGTTTACTGTCTTTGGCAGTGTTGAAGAGAGAACCCCGTCTCTCAGCCCTGGACAATCGGGTTAGCACTAACTATTATTGCAAAAGCCGAAGAAGCTAAGGAGCCAACGCAGGGGAGCAGTTGGAGGTGCGTATAGCTGGCCACTCACCCTCCTATTTTATCATCAGCCATGCTGGGCAGCTATTCAGTCACCTCCAAACGGTTCTCCGCACACTTGAAGACACAGGACAGATGGAGTGGAAGACGTTGAGTAAGAGCTGCCGCGGGACCCCAGGTATAAAGGTGAAGCAGAGTTGCACAGGCAAGCTGAGCTGGGCTGGGGATGCAGGCTTCCCCCGGCCCTATATAAATACATGTTCGTGTCGCCTGTCAACCCATGGTTTGGCGCTGCATGGTGAGGGCTTATAAGCATTCGCCCAAAGCGGAAGTGCCTTAAGTACCAGGTACATCGCTGCGCCGGCGCCGTCTGCGGGCAAACGGAGGTATAGGTACATGAGGGAGAACTCTCGCAGCCTTGGCTGGGGCCCTTTGATGTGCCGGCGTTGGCGTGAAAGAGCGGAAAGTTGCTTTAGTTGCCTTAGTGGCTTGTTGGTCTCGTCTTGGTCTTTTCTCGTCCTCTTGTCCAGTCTGGGTCTGGCGGGCAATCCTTCGTGGGACGGTCATGCTCTCGTCGCTCGAGCTTCCCTGCAGGCCAAGGGGGCAGGGCTAGGGATCAGCTCTGGCATGGTTCGTGTGGACGGGCGAAGCGAGGGTGGGAGTGAAGGCTGCCGGCTCGAGATTGAGGCCGTCGTCGGGCTGAAGCTGGCGATGGTTGATCGCGAAGTCGTTGATGTCGAGATGAGAGTCGAAGCTGGGGAGGGTACGCAGTTTACATGCTCGGTACTGTTACATAACGATACATTGTTACCCCAAGTTACAACACCAGATTCTTTGTTACACAAACGAGGCGTGTACGTCATTTACAGGTTTGCCCTGGTAATACCGTTACATATTCCACATTGGCTTCTCCTGCCCCCTTTCTCACAGGGCAAATGGATCCTCCTTTGACATCTGAAAGCACAGCACAGCCGACGGTCGACGTCCTACCCGGCTATAGACACCAAAATACCTCATTCTCGAACATTCATCGTTAAGGAAATGTCACACGCGCACGATAGCTCAGATTAATACCTCAAATAAAGGGCATCTTTACCAACAATGACTAGTACCACGGTTTAAACTCCTTCTACGCTTGTTCCAAAGCCCACACAGTTGGTAGGTTCCTTTGTTCCTTGCATCCATCAACACGTTTCATGCTGCAGGTGTTGTTTATAAGCTGCCAATAGTCTCATTAGCCCGGCTGCAATCAGGTATAACTAGCGACAGGAAGCCGGTCTTCTTCGTTCGCTTGCTTGATGTTATGTCCCTGGTTCCCCAGCCAGTCCGTTGTAATAAACAATCAGGGGTAGCTAGCTCGGCGTGGAGAAACGGGGTAGTGTGTTGTGTGGAGCTGCGGGGAGAATGCCGTAGAGAGCAGCTGAGAAGGCCAATTAACACTTTGCTGATACTGAAAAATTGCCATTTATATCGCGCATGATGGCGTGACGGGAGACTGGCTGCTTCACTGCCACATGATATATCATTTTGGACATCCTCCGTACAAAACAGAGTTCGCATAATAGCAACATGGATGTATTCGTCCTCGTTAATTAGTGCATCCTTTAAGGATGATGACTGAGGAAGCGAGCGTATATTAGTAGTCAATCCCACAGCAGGTGGTTTGAAGCTCCGACTTAAGCCTTCGCAAAGGGTAGAAGTCGCACTTATCATCAATTGAATTATATCTCTCCCACTCAATCGTTTCACTAAATCTTCGTTGAATAGGTATTCCAAGCAGTTATCTCAGAAAAAGGTATCCCGTCTTGAGGCTTTTCAATGTCCCCTAGAGGTTGTATATAACTGTCGTCTATTAGTGACCTTGAATATCTGGCCTGAACCATGGGTATTGCAACGAGCAGTATAGCAACTGCGAGCCGTGGGATTCGAACCCACACATTATCCCATCACTCATAGCAGACATGTTCAGCATGCTTCCAGGTGCTAACCATACCCAACTTTTTTTAAGCGGGAAAAAAAAAAAAAAAAAAAAAAAAAAAAAAAAAAAAAAAAAAAAAAAAAAAAAAAAAGAAAAAAAAAAAGAAAAAAAAAAAAAAAAAAAGGTAAAAAAAAAAAAAAAAAAAAAAGAGAAGACGAGAAGACAGGCAAAGAGAGAGGCGCCCCAAGGGAACGGACAGGAGGGAGAGATGTGCTAGGAAAGGGAAGAGAGTTCCCACCTAGACAAGGGATAGCATAAGCAACAGTTTTCTAGATCTTGAGAGAAGACGCAAAGACTGGAAGAGCTAGGCTCTGGAGCAAGGGTAGAAAACGGACGGCCTTCGCTCCCCTGCTTGCTTGTTCGCTCGCTCGTTCCTCGACTGCTTGATGCAAAGGCCATCGTGATATACTTGAAGCCGGATCAAATCCCTCTAGCCCTTTTCAAGTAGCAGTCTGTCAAGGAGAACAGGAGCTTTCGGCGAGTTACCCCGTAACTACGGAGTACTTAAGCTATAACTACTTGAGCGGTGGTCGTCGGTTTTTCTTCCTCTTCAGTTTTCCCTCCCTGGATCCTCCCCCAGTTCAACTACGAGTCTATCATCCGCTTCTCCACACCCCTAACGTCCCCCGAGCCCACCGGATGGAGATACACTGGATCGACTTGGAGCCGCTACAGTGAAGTCCTAGGGAAGGCACATAAACGACTTCATAGCATCAATAATAAGACGCTGGCTGTTCTTCTATTTCCCTCAAAACCAGCTCTGCTCAACTACCTTCGCCAGCCGCGCGCTTCTTTTACCTATGACCAATTGGTGCGCCGTACCCGTGACGCCAGTTTCATCCTTCGCCCAATCCAACTCAAGGTGGCTTTTTGTTTTATATATTTATACATTCCTGCGTGCGGGCTGGTAAAACAGGTTCTCGCCCTCTGCCAATAGTCGGCGTCAAGGGGAGAGCAGGTTGAGAAGCTTAGGATCAAGGCCGTTCAATTCCAACGTCAACTAGCCCGCCAAATGAGATCGGTGCCTATCGACCATAGTGGATCGAGGAATGGCGTCATGGACGAAGTAGCGACAAAGTCCGAGCCACACCACACCGTCGAGGGATCATGCAGTTCGTCTTTATCTACGCCCGAGCCCGAGGGGGAAGTTGTTATTCAGGACCCCGTGCAAAGACAGAAGCGCAAGGGGGGAAGAAAGCCAGTAGGTACTTGGCCTTTCCTACGAAGAAGGGGAGAGAGGATAATTGATACGCCGCAGTCTCTCCCCTATTTTCCGCAATCTTTCTTGTTAGACTATTGGATTTGTACGGGCACGAGAGGCTAACACAATGATACCTGGGTGGTGTGCCCCTTGCACTCTGCCTTTTGGTTGTGCCCACTGCTTCAGATTTATGCTACTTCTGAAGAACGAAAACAGCGGAACAGACAGGCCCAGGCGGCCTTTCGCGAGAGAAGAACCGAATATATAAAACAGTTAGAGACCACAATAAAGCATAACGAGGAAGCGTTGCATAGCCTACAACAAAGCCACCGCAACGCCGCGGACGAATGCCTCATGCTGCGGTATAAAAACTCGTTACTGGAAAGGATTCTGCTAGAGAAAGGTAACCAACCCTTAAGCCTACACTACACAGTATTCCATATTTCCTGAACAAGAGTCGAATGCTGATGTACAATAGGTGTCGACGTACAGGCTGAGCTACGTCTCCGGGGTGGTAGCCCGAACTTACCCCCTAACAGACTGCCAACCAGTCAGCCATCTCACGGCTCATCTTTAGCACAGACTCCCCCAGGGCCAGCCACACATCTTCCGAAGTTAGAGCCTATTCCCGTGTCACAAGTACATCGTGAGGGGAGCTACATTATGCAGTCTCCGCAGCTCCAGGGCTCTCCGTCCTCTCATATGTCGTCTCCAGTGGCAACAAAGTCAACAGCTTTTGGTTTGCAGGGGGCCGTCTCTCCCACGGCAGCCGACATACAGCACCAGCAGCAGTACAAGCCTCACCCGTATCATCGAGCTCAACTGTCCCCCCAGGCAAGTGGTTTTGGACCGGGAATCACTTCTGCTGGTACCGAAAGCATTGAGCCAACTCCTATCCTACCGTCACGGATACCACCTACCTACTATCTCTCCCCCTTCCAAAAGCAATATAACCAGCTAGGCAAGTCAGGCCATCCCACTTGTTACCTCACCTATGATTCTACCCCTGATACTAATCTGCTAACACTGGTCGTGCAGAACAGGAATATGATGCTCGTTCAAGCTCCGTGGACGGACCCGATCCGCCAGATGGCAGCACTGCAGCAGACTACCAGTCTCAGCAGTCTCTGCCACGTATACAGCAACGACACCACCCGATGTCAACCAGCAGCGATGCTGAAGGTATGACAGCGAGCACATCGTATATTGAACAATTCGACCCCATGATGGATCCCGACCCATTCGGCCTGTCTGCCAGCATGCACTTTCCCACACCCTTTACCTATACTCAGAGCCACGGGCGGCAATAAGGTAAAGGGAGGGGGAAAAAAGTCTCTTGCATATATATATATAGTTCTGACGTGACCGGTTATGCAACATCTTTGACCATGCCGGACCAATCTGGCCAGGCCAAAACAGGCCTATGTTGGTACGACATATTAGAGAGGTGTTTTATGGAGTATATCGTTAGCTACTAGGGACCTGCTACTTTGCAGGCGGAGGAAGGGATCTACAGTCAGCTCAAGGAGGGAGTCTGCTGCATTTTCGAGGCGTTAAGCTTGTTTATTTGCTTTTTCTTGTCGTTTGTCTGTAGGAGGAAGGGAACAGGAGGGTAAAATAAAACGACTTCTTTCGATACCCACTTTATGTATGGACAATGCTCATCACTATCGTATATATCTTTTCTCTCTGTATCTCTCTCTGTATCTCTTGTAAGCATAGAGTAGTCACGTCCTTCCTCTTTGGGTCATCTGCCCTAAGCCCTAAGTCCCGCCGCCCGCAAGCGCCGGCCCGACGTTCCTCCGCGCGGCCCAAACAAACTCGCTTAACCCGAAGAAGCAAAAAGCTGCACTCCGAAACAGGCTTGGGGCGCCTTTTTTTTTTTTTCCGGGCGGGCGCGAAAAGAGCGACGCAGGCGAGCGAAAAAAGAAGGCAAATAATAAGCGGACGGGCGAGAAAAGCGACAGCCAAAAAACAACACCTCCTTCGCACCGTCGACAACACCGCATCGCCACAGCACACGAGGCTGAATTCCTTTGCTCGCTAAGGGGTTTTCTGCCTTCTGCTCTGGAGTCCAGGTCGCTCCATATCCCCGAATTGTTGCAATAAACAGAAAGCCTTCCAAGGAAGGCAATATCAAATCCAGGCGTCATGGCGGACGTCCGGTCCAAGGTGCGTTCGGCTTGCCCTTCCCGCTGCATGTTCTCTTGCTCGGTAGCTCTCTACATGGGCAATTGAGAGGCTCTCGATGCATCGTCACGATCGTCATCGAATCAGGCTGGCTGACAT
The DNA here is from genome assembly GCA_003664465.1 of Trichophyton mentagrophytes. Taxonomy (NCBI): domain Eukaryota; kingdom Fungi; phylum Ascomycota; class Eurotiomycetes; order Onygenales; family Arthrodermataceae; genus Trichophyton; species Trichophyton mentagrophytes. Next base: position 49,337 of record QQSR01000042.1, on the reverse strand, counting down.
GTTGGTTTAACTTATAGAACATGTACGAGCTTCTTGGTATGAGTTATCCTGCTACCATCGAATAGACGCTGTCGCCTCTCAGAACACACTATATCCTCCCCACGTCCCCAGGCTTGTCGGCTACTACTTTGACCTACAGACATTAACATCTACGCCCAATACACAGGCAACGACCCTGAGCTCGATCCCAACCGAGAGCCGGAACCTCCAGTTCAGGTCGTCGACAAGACCGCTCCTCGCCGTGGCAAGCGCGACGGTCCAAACGAGCCTCGCGACGCTGTTGCTCCTCCTCGTGGCAACCGTGGACCCAGACTCCCTGGAAACGAGCAAGGTAAATAGACTATATACTCGATCTTTCTTCCATGCCCGCCATATCTATCAATCCCACCTTTTTTTTTCTATTATTTATTTTTGGCTTGTGGCGATTTTTCCACTATGATGTCACGTGGGCGAGCACGACCACAACCAAATTAACCCGCCTTACCTATCAAACGTTATCAATATCAATCTATAGGGACATTGCTTTCTAACAAGGTGATCTTGGGTATATCAGCATTCCGTGACCGCAACGCTGGGTCTCAGAACAACCGCAACCGGCCAACTGATGGCCCCAGTGACCGCGCTCCGCCAGCTGCCCATAGAAATCGTGATACCCGCGGTAACAATATTCGGGATGACCGTCACTCTCGCACCGACAGAGCGTAAGTATTATTATTATTATTATTATCTTTGTCATTGGTATTATAAGTTTTTTTTTTTTTTTTTTTGCTATAAAGAGTGACTACTAATTAGTGTTATTTTTTTTGTCCATCTACAGTATTACAGAGAAGCAGGTCGAACAGGGCTGGGGTTCTCGCTCTGGCGAGTCTGCTTTGAAGGATGAGCGTGCTGGAGAAGACATTGCCCGAACTGAGGAGAAAGAAGCTGCTGAGGCTAATGCTGAGGAGCCTGTTGAGGAGCCAGAGGACAAGAGCAAATCATATGCCGACTACCTCGCAGAGCAAGCCCAGGCCAAGCTCGAACTCGCCGCAAAAGAATCCCGCAAGGCCAACGAGGGAGCCAAGATGGACAAGAAATGGGCCGCCGCCAAGGAGCTCAAGCGCGATGACGAGGAAGACGAGTACATCAAGGGCCAGAGCAAGGAGAACAAGCGCGAGCGCCAACGCAAGGAGAAGAACGTCCTTGAGGTCGACATGCGCTTCGTGGAGGCCCCGCGACGTGGCGGTGACTCCTCCCGTGGCCGTGGCCGTGGTGGTGACCGTGGCGGCGATCGCGGTCGTGGCGGTCGTGGCGGTCGTGGTGACTTCCGTGGTGGCCGTGGAAACGGTCGCGGAGCTCCTCGCGGTGGACCTTCCCATGCTACCGGCCCTACCGTTGACGAGAAGAACTTCCCTTCTCTTGGAGGCAAATAAGCGAGCAGATCTCTACACCTCCGTGTACATGGACTGGCTCCCTAAGAGGACTGGTCTTACACCAAGGCTGCTACTCAACTAACAAATAACTCTTTTTCCTTTCTTTCTTGATGCAATTAACAAAAATTTCATCTAAGCAGAGAATCAATAAAAGGCCCTTTTTTTATGTTTCTAATACTCTTCATCCAACAAAAGCTGATCATGGGAAAGGAAGAGGCAAAGACGGCCATTGGGAGAAGGGGAAACAATTGGAGGCGAATTTTTGTTTCACATCTTCATGGACTTTTTTCTTCTTTCTCATCCGGCCTTTTTACTTTGTCTCCTGCGTCATGATATTATATTGCTCCATGAATTGATCCTTCTCTTGTTCTCTTCGTTCTGCAGCTTCTCCCCCTTATTTTCTATCCCTCCTATCTGCCTGACCTCTTAATTTCTCCCTACAGGAATCGCAGCCGGATAGGGAGGGTTTATCTGATTTACCGTCTAAGCCGTCTGCGCCATACAAGCAGGGGTTGCCGGCATCTGTTTCTCCCTTTCAATGGCGCTGAAGGCTTTGATATGTAGAGCTGGGTTTGGGCGTGTCTTCGTTTCTAACATCTTCTAGTGGAATCAAATCGAAAGAGCATTTTCTAATGATCTATCTTGACGGCTATACCCTACTGCCCGTCTTTATTCTATCTAATATACGAAAGACATGAGTGGGATATGCCTGCTGCTCTATATAGATACCCTACAAATGCCCCCTTTTTGCCGCTGAATACCACTGGAGCAAAGGCCCAGTCAGATATCAGAGAGGCATCTACAATATACCATTTTCAAACTTGACTTTTCACAACTTGACATAGCGTATCTAGCCTGGAGATATATCGATGGCCTTCAATATTGAACGCGATATCTTCTTCCTCACTTTGGAAATCTGCAGAAGCCCCTTCTCTCCCTCGACCCCCAGCCCTCTGAATTTGAACAGTGAAGAACACAGCTTCACCCTCGCGCTCCTTGAACAAAGAGCTTTCTCTCTAGACTTGTCTTGCAGGCTCTGTCCTGCCGCTGGCTGGGAATATCGGCGTCTGCTCGCCCAGCCAGCTCACACGCACATTTTTGATATCTTGAACGCCTCGTCTCTGTGGCTTTCACTACTTACCACTCCCAGGCACCGTCAATAATTCTCTTCTCAAATTCCAGTCTGGTATCTGAATACCCTGAACTTTCACTGGATGTTATCTGGGAAAAATGGACTTCTATTACAAGGTTGTCAAAACGCCAACTACTGCTCATTCGACCTGTTCTATCTTTGCCCTAGACAGCCCAGGTCCTCAGCCCACCGTCAACTTCGGATGCGAGCGCGAGCACCTCTACAATCTCGACTTCGGCAGCCTGAAAACTGCCAATGGATGTGTCCTCGGCATGCGGTCAGAACCGCAGCACCAGTTGGTGTTTGACAAGAAGTACAACGGACACAATGCAGACGAATATCCGATATGTGGCTCAGAGACCACAGGCACTCCTAACACCCGCCTCTCAAACAGCTCGGAGTGCAGCGAGGGCAACACATCCCCAGTCAGGGAAGAAGGAAGCGCCTACAAGAACCCATCACCTCCTCCTACGCCTTACCCGGCCTTCAGGGCCTTAGAGCCGGAACCATTCCCACCAATTGAAGGCTCATCATGCGGCGGCTACGAGATCTATAAGAAGTCACTTCCCTTCCGCCAACTTGGTTGGTCTTCTCAGGGGAAAATAGTCAGCAGAGATATATCTCTTCCCCCTCGCCAGGCTCAATTCTCTTCGTTCCCATCTCCCATGGTGCCTCCTGCTCGAGAGCTGCCACCACACCGCAGGGCTGTTCGCGAACCACTGCTGCCCATGCTCGTGTACCATGATAACGGCGAGGAAGAAATCGTGTCACGGTACAATTACCTCCCTTTCGGTCGACAGGCGAGAGATCCAACGCCTAATGCTCTGGAGGATCTTGTGGCTGAAGCTCGTGCAAATGGTTTCACTACTGAGCCAGAGTCTCGTCCACACATCAGCAGCCGTGACTGGTACGATTGTGTGGCTAGATCTCCGGAATGCGAGCCATTGCGATCTGCTCGTAGGCAAGCTCGTGAGGACCTTTTTGCTGCCTTGTATCGTCGTTTGGAGTCCTGTCCTCCTCAGTACAATGTTATGCCTGATCCTCCTTTCCCTTGGATGCAAAGATGAATCTCAGTCACTCCTTTATTCCACCTAGAATGGCCGAATGGGGAAAAAAAAAGAAAAAGAAAAAGAAAAAACAAGAAAAGCAAGAAAAAGAGAGAGAGAGAAATAGAAGAATCTGAATAACTATTGTTGCAATTCGCTTTTCACTTGCCTATTGCCCGGTTTCCACTGAGGTCTGACTGTATTTCTGATCTAATACCCTGATACAACACTGACCTTAGTCTTTCCTTTATCACTCTCACGTTTTACTTTTGTTCCATGTCTTAGTTACTCGGATTCCAACTCGACTTCTGGGTGGACGGGTTTGGCTGGTCTTATAAACGCATCCACGGCTCAATCCTGCTGGTTAATTGACACTGGAGGGACTCTGTACATCGTCTTGCAAAATTCTCTCCATGTTTCTCTCCATATCTACTATGTATGGTACTAGGCTTGAAGGGCTGGGATAATACATATTAAAAATAACGATTTAATTTGAATTCGATTCTCGGGCCTGATCTACGGGAAAGCCAAGTGTCTCTCATCTTGATCAGCAAAAGTAGTAACTATCTAGTCTCTCGCCGCACAGCAGCAAGATATCTGCAGCATTGGTCTATTCTCGCCTTGTCGGGGAGGACACGAAACCACCATCTAGCCACGGCAAAGCCAAAGGCAGGAAGAGGTTCTTAACGGGTAAACAATCCGAACGAATGTCCGAAAGAAACGCCATGTTGAAGGAAGCAGTGTATAATAAAAAGGGAAGTGGGTTGTCCGATGATGCAGTGCAAATAAAGATAATGAGAAAGAAAAGGGGAATAATATCAGCAACGAGTCCTGCCGGTTCGTTTAGTCATCCTCTTTAACGATAGTCATCTGCGAGTCATCCATGTCTTGGATGGGGAACTGGGTTTGATCTCCAGCTTTCACCTCCGAGCCATCCGAGTCCTGGATAGGAGACTGAGAGTCTTCATTATCGATATCACCATCGTGGATATTGTCCTCAGGGGCATCCTCAGGGGAGTTGTTGTTCTTGTCATCCAGGAATTTAAGCCCATCGGTTGCCTTACCGTTGCACGCCTTTTCTAAGGCAAGGAAGGCAAAATGCCCACCAACAACGGGTCTAGCAAAGAAGTTTGGCCCTGGATAGCCTCCATCTTCTTCCGTCTTGTACAGATCGGTAAGAGGATGATCAGTAGAGGTTTCATTGACCCATTTAGCGTACGATTGGAGGATTTCACTTCGCACGGAGGGACTGGAAACGGCCATGGAAAAGAACTCCCAATCGGACTTGGTGTAGAGGTGACGGCTGTCAAGCGGGAGGCCATACTTTTGGCGTACATTGGAGTACCACTTTGATTGTTTCTCATAGACGCGCCTTGGGATGAAACCAGTTTTGCCTGGGGGTGGAGCGATTGGTTCCTGATCGTCAAGTGTACGGGGGTGGGTATCGTACTCCGTTCCATCAAGATGGAAGCAGAGAAGGGCATCCGCAAACATGTTGTATAGGGTAGTCCAGGAGCCATACCAGTCATATGAGAGTTTGGCGTGGGTGCCGTCTCTGGAGAATCCGAAGCCTTCCCATTTGGTGATGTAGGTATCGGAGATATTCTGGTTCTAGTTAGTTAATGGTATTTTCTACTTGCAACAATGCATTAAAACTGACCTTGAAATATTTATAGTCATCAGTCTTTCCAACAAAGTTGGACATCTCACTCATTGCATTTATACCAACGATACCCTTGAGGGCAAGATTAGTCTGAAGCGCAAGCCATCCAGCAAAATCATCAGTGGACACTAAGAAGTTAGCAAGATCAATTAAATCTCCGGTAGTGATTCTTAAACTTACGTTGGTTGTGTGGCTCTAGAGAAAACTCAACAAGATAACCAGTCCACTGCCTCCAAAGCCTATACGATTTCTCAACCCATTTCCGCGCCAAGTTTGTGGCATCGGGGCCGACACCCCAAACGCTATCGAGTCTGTCAATGCCACCAACTGTCTGAAGGTCACGAAGAGGGAACAGTCCAACAACATCTGGTTCAGCGTCTCGGGCCTCAAGGGTGTCTGGATACCAGGGAGCAGTAGTATTGGCCTCTGGTGGGAACCTCAGGGAATTGACAATAGAAAGACCCATAATAAGCATATTGCCGCATTCCTCGACAGGCATGTACTCATCCTTTCCATCTGGATGTCCGGTCATATTAGGGAAGTGGGCACCCAGATCATGCATGGAGTAGTTGTTAGGGTATTGTCCACTTAGCATATGCTCGATTAATGGCTCCAGGAGATACGCCAACCACCTGGGGTTGGTATAGAGGAAAAATGGGAACGAAGGGAATATGACGTCTACAGTCTGGCAGTTTCCATTGGAAGAAATCTCCTTGAGGAATAGAAGAGGATTATCCGAGGTTCCAGAGAAGGAGGTGGCACCAAGGACTTGTCTGGCGGTAAGGGCAACGATGTCTACATAGTCTTCAGCGGCAGATAGCTGGGCATCCTTTGCAAGCTGGTTCGAATATCTATGCGCTAGAATCCTGGCTTTGTCCAAATCAAAATAGTGGAAGTTAAGCAGACTCTTCACATCTGGGAAATATGACTCCCAGAGGGGTTTCATGAGGGTCAAACCACGGGCAGAGGCAAACTGGACAACAGGATCCTGGGTATGAGCAATGGTGAAGGTGACTTCATCATGGATGGCCTCTATATTTGGCTCGTCATCTGTTCCATTAAGGTTGAAAGCCTTGGAATAAGCAAAGACCGGCTCCTCATCCATGACGGTACGGAAACGCTCGTCATTTCTGTTTTGCAAGACACCAGTTCTTGCAAATCTAGTTCTCAGGAGCATCGATGTTCCAGATTCATATCTCACTCCCTTGTTCATATAGTTAGTATCTAGGTTGCCAAGTGGTTTTTAAGGAAACCCTACCTGGGGAGCAAGGAAGTGTAGCATTCCCCATTCTGCTCGGTCCCGGAACTCGGTGAAGAGCTGTTCTGTCTTTCTGCTGACCTGCCACTGGTAAAGAGATTCCCCTTTCTTAGTGTCAACAATGTTATCCATCTTCCAGATAAGAGAGCTTCCACGATCTCCAGTGACCCATTCGCCGTTCATGTCCATGTATATGTTGACATTCATATTTCCTTCCACGCGAACGGTGACATAACCGGCGGGAATGGATTGGCGCAGGGTCGATGTCGGGGTGATTGGCGAGAGAAACGTGATGGTTATCTTCACGGATTCACCAGCCAGGTGTTTACCCTCTGGCTGGATAAGGTACGTCATATTGGTAGTCGAGGCATCGTATTTTGACCCCAGAAACTGAGCGTAGGATACATTATATCTATCACCCGTTAGACAGATGTGTATATTGGCCTAGAAATATACGTACCCGTTATTTGGATTGTTCGGCCCCAAGGAATCGTGAGGCCGGCCAAGCAAGGGATAAGTATTCCCCGTGCTGGGTACATGGGCCATGATGCTCATGCCCATATGCTGTCCGGTCCAGAAGATAGGCCATGACGACCACGGCTCATGTCTCGCATCGGCCAGCCAGGTGCTGAGATACGGGTTTCTGACAATCAGCGGCAGCACAGAGGGGGTAAGCCGAGATGCCCCCGCGAGGGCGGAGTAGGCCACCGCCCACGCGAGCAGGACCCAGGGCAGCATCGTAGCGTAAGAGAAAGAAACAAGGTAAAGTAGGCAGCCGGCAGGGCAGAGTGGTCGAGTAACGAGCTAACCAGCCAACTGTTTCTCTCGAGCTGAGCTGTTGTGGCGGGGTCGACTCCCTTATCTAGTCAATCATCGAGGGAGGAGTCTATGGGCCAGCCATCCGCTTTGTTGTAGTTGAGTGGTGGTCGTATATAGCCGGGAGAGAAGGCCTGAGGGTCAGGCGGCGGCGTCACTTGCTCCTGCAAACGGCTGATCAGCTTAGCTCTTTGACATGGATTGACTTCCGCCCGCCATCTCCATTCCAGGGTAACGAACAGGTAAGCAGCCACCGCGGGGCCCCGGGGGGAAGGGCGGCGCCCTCATGCCTGGTGATGTGGGCTGGCGATGGCTGGTGGTTGTTGATGTTGACGGGCGGCGGCGACGATGGCTCTGGCCCTTATGGCTGTATCACCTGGCGGCGGCGTGGTCTCTGTCTGCCCTCGCACTGCATTGGCTGCTTTTGTCCAGCAGTCGTGATTGCAATGCGCTTATGCATGTCGGACAGGCAGTGACTGGTATCACTGGATGGTTGTTGGACGGTCGAGGTCGGGTGTTGCATGAGTCGCAGAAACGCTGCCAGCCATGCGGGTCGCTCTGATATTCAGGGAGCACGGCGATCTACCGAGGGAGGCAGAGCAGATCGATCTCGTCTTACGGATGGTCTAGCTACTTGAATCCTGAGGCCCTGAAGATGTAGTTACAGTCGGGCCCGGGCGGTTAGCAGTCATGTGCCGGATGGCCGGGCAGTACAGTTGATTAACTAGCTAACTACTACATACATACATACATGCAGGGTCCTTAAAGACCTTCTACCGTTCGTCCGGCGACACACTCCTCTAAGACTTACCGGTTGGGATGTTGAACAGGATGGCAGGCTGACCATCCTTGGGCTCCTGGTCGAGGATGTAGTAGCCCTTGCGCTCGAACTGCATGCTCTCTCCTTTCTTCAGGTTCACCAGGTTGCAGTCAGCCAGGATGGTGTGCTTGATCTCCGTCTTCGGGTTGAGGAATTGCTCAAAGTCCTCGTCCTTCTCGATCTTGTCCTTGGTGATCAGGTAGTCGAACTCGTAGATTTCGGCAGGGACGAGCTTCTGGTCTCTGGCCAGCCATGTGACCTTCTTTTCCGTCTTCTTGAAGTCTCCTGCGAGATGGAGCTCGAGGTCGAGGCCGGTGACTTTCCCGCTGGCCGCATCCGTGGTGATCTTGCGCACAATTGCATTGCCCCAGTTCATCAGGGTGATCTCCTCATCTTGCTTGAACGATTTGGCGTCCTCCTGCTCAAACAAAATGTCCTTAGAGTAGTACACCGTCTTGGTGCCCAGCTCAGGGTTCTTTGGGTGCTTTGGTTTCTCCTGCGGCTTCAGATCAGCATCGGTGGCACCGGACACTGTGCCTGGCACCATATCCTCCTGGTCGATACCCGTGTGACGTGGGGATGTCGGGTCAATGTATTTGCGGTTGTTGGACCAGAAGGTCGTCCAGTCCATGTTAATGATGTTTCGGCTGGGCCCTTGCTTCAATATATACTCCCGTAGAGAAGGGATCGTCATTCCACGACGACGAATACCCCTAATGGTGGGCATTCGGGGATCGTCCCAGCCCCAAACCATGCCCTGATCAACAATCTTGGTAAGCTTCCGCTTAGACAGTAACGTCTTGATAAAATTGAGACGCGAGAAGTCCCAGATATGGACACTGCGGATTCCGAGTGTCTTTTGGAACCAGGCATACTGCGGGTTTCGGTCGTTATACTCATTAGTACGCAGGGCATGGGTAACGCCCTCAAGAGAGTCTAGGATTGGCACGCAGAAATCATATGTTGGGTATATCTTCCAGGTATCCCCAGTACGGTGATGGGGGGTTAGGTTGCAGCGGTAGATAACCGGATCACGCATGGCCTTATTGGTATCATCAACAGAGATCTTTGCACGGATACACCACCTCTGTCCTTCCTCAGAGCCAGTTTTCATCTCAGCAAACCGAGCCAAGTTATCTTCAACGCTTTCATCACGACGCTTGCTAGCAATTCCCTCAAATCTTTCATGCTGCATCTGTTCCTTCTCAGTGTCATCTGCGTAGGCATTGCCGCTCTTAATGATCTTAATACAGTCCTCGTACATCTCCTGAAAGTAATCACTGGAGAACGAGATGCGGTCTGGGAAGATTCCCAACAATGACAAGTCGTAAGTGATTGCATCAACGAACTCTTGACTCTCATTGGAAGGGTTGGTATCATCGAATCGGCAAATTAGCGTTCCCTTGTAGGCCTCATGCGCAAAATAATCATTGAGTAGAGCTGCTTTGGCGTGGCCAATGTGAAGATAACCAGACGGCTCCGGTGGGAATCGAGTAACTACCCCCTTGTCGGTATCCGGAAGACCAATGTTATAACTAGCACCAGCGGCACTAGCTGCTGCTTTCTTCTTCATAGCTCCGGCCGCCATCTCTGCCGCACCTTGACCGATCCAAGGGTACATGGTCTCGATGAAGTTGAACCATCTACCAGTGCTGTTTGTGAACCGCTTCACAGCTCCACTGGTAACCCGGTTTCCACGGAGGGTAGCCCAAACAACCAAATCGGCCAAGGTTAAACCATAGCCCACAATGTAAGAACGGAGGGTGAGATGAGACTCTAGCTCCTTCATGGGCTTATCCATTGCCTTGAAGTCAGGCATTGTGAACTCAAGGGCCCTTTTCAACCACTCATCAACCTAGAGGTTAAAGTTAGCTCGATGCCGCCAAACGTAGCGGACACTGGTCAACGAGGGCGAAAACTCACCTGCTCCTTATTTCCAGCTTGTAGAACCTCATACTTGTCGCGTAAATGAGGGATGATCTCGGCGTCGTAGAGCAGGGCCCCATCGTCTGTCTTGAGCTCAACTTTTCCACCCTTGCTTCCAACCTTCTCAGATTCCTCGTAGACAATGGTCAATCCAGCCTTAGGGTTGGCATCTATGAGACAGCTAGCCACAGCAACAGCTGGAAGGATTGTCTCTCCAGGGGCCTTTAGGGCAACAGTAAGAACAGACATCTGTTAGGATAACTTGTCAGATTGATTGCGTTTTTTGCATCGATTGGAGGGGTACATGGGGCTGCTGCACTCACTGTGGCTCTCCTGATCTTGAACTTGCTATCTGTCAGTTAGATACTGTTCCTAACAGGACTTCTTAAGGCTCTTCTTTTTCGCTGACCTGCTTCTTCAAGTCGAGTCCTCGGCTGTTCCTCGTGAGTGAAGCAAGCATGAGTCAAGGTGGAGGAAAAAAGAAATGCAGCGGTCTCGGTCTCTGCCCCGCGAGAGGGAAAAAGGGAAAAATATCAAACTTACTTTACGACGATATAACTGGCCAATACTGGATTTTTGCATGGCGTTAAGATTTGAATTCCTTTGATTGGCTGATTGAGGGAAAATAAAAGAGAGTTCAATTACTAAGCAACTAACTTGGCGGTGCGCATGATGATTGGACGATGGGTTTAAGGTAATCGGCGCTTATCGATAAGAGCCTCCAAGGTCAACCTTAAGGCAAAGCTACGCGTCCATAAGACTGTAAAACCGAGAAGACGCGACTGTTTACATCAAGCACCATTTTGGAAGAGACGGCGCTTGTGTACAGTCATTGGAATTTTTCCAGGTGTCTAGTATATATTGAGCGGTACTTGCCTTCATCTGTTAGTTCTTGTCCTCGGGTGGCTGGCTGCCTGCTCGAATTCCTAACTGCATCATCATCACCTAACGGGGAGTACTTATAGCTGCGGCTAGAATCTCGAATTGTTTGAATGCGGTTTACCATCTCGCGGGCAGCTTAACTTCTCCCGTTCAAGCTCATCCGGGAGCAACAATACCCTTCAACATGTTCCTAGCCTCAACCGCACCTCCTCGGCCTGCTCTTCTCAACAAGACGACAAACGCGCTACTGTCGCCTCGAAAGCACAACTCGGAACCGATTATGGGCAGTGACGATAATGTTAGTAAACAGGTGGCTAGGAACAATACCCCGTCGTCTCCTATCCAACTCGTTGGAAAGAAACGGAGTATAGACCAGGTCGATGTAGACCAGCATAGACCTAGCACCGCCACCAGTTCGTTTAATAGCCAGAACAGGAGGGAGGACGAGTTTTATATCTATGACGAGAGCACACATTCCAGTATGGATATTGATAAAGAAGTATATTTCTCCCATGGTATATATAAATGGATAATGCTGGGTGCTAACAGATCTAGGCATCCTTCTTGCAGTATTCTTCACATAATAAAGCCTCTCATAGTCCAGAGCAAGCTGCTGAGAAAGGATGTTCACAGGAAAGCACTAGTATCTCATCGCTCCTTAATTTGAGCTTTGAGTCTGAGAGTGGCAATAATAGTAACAATAGGAATATTAATAACGCTAAACGGAACTCCCCGTTAAGCTCGCCTAATCCCCCACAAAAAGCTACAAAAGACCAAACAATATCTTCCTCCTCCTCTATACCAACTGACCCAGAGGCAAGAAAGCTATTTATTCAACAGGTAATATATACATACAAATATATATCTGCTCTTTGCCCCTACGTAAGCTAACTTGCTCATTAGAAAGCCGGGTTACTCCGAGAAAAGGTCCAAACAGCCATGAAAAATATCAGAGATCACAGCGAAATAGACCGCCGCATTAAGGAGCTCGAAGCTAAGAGCCGCCAGGCATGGAATGTCTCCTCGACTTTAGGCCAACATGCAAACCAACAAGCAACCCCTTCTTCATCTCGTCCCGAGACGCGCTTTGATTTGGTCCCAGGGGTGCAACAAGGCTCTTCCCCAGCTTTGCTTGGCCAGAACAATGATCAGAAGGACAGGGATCACAGTGCCACTCCAACACAGCAGAACATGAACCAGCAGCCTCAAGTTCCCTTGCCTAGTCAACCAGCAAGCAACAATCAGCCAGCTCAATCACAAAGTGTCAACAATGCAGCAACTGTCCCTGTTACTCAAAAGGGAAAAACCACAGTCGATAGGCAGGCAGTCGGAGTGAACCATGAGATTGCGGTAGATGGACTCTTGAGACTTATGAAAACCACCTCTGAGTATGATGCACTAGATCAGTGGAGTGGTCCATAAAGGTGTATGATAACGGGTCTGGGGCCTTTTGAACTTGAAGAGGTTGTACTTTTAACTACTAATAACTACTGTACAGAAAGGACTGTTTCCTCCTATACCTTTTAGTTATGTTCACTTGAGGATACTAGCAACAATACCATCCTCGACTGTCTTTTTCTTTTCTTTTCTTTTCCCTTTCTTTTTTGTTGATACCATGGTTTATCCAAACTGAAAATAATTAGCTTGATCAAGATACCCAACGAGTATAATTCCTTTGATATTCGTTTAACAATCACTTTACTAATTTGGTTGCCTATTGCCTATATCAAGGATGCAACCTTTTCTTTATTTTAGTACTATGAGTCTCCGGCTCACCTTGTATAACCTCTCACATTCAAAGCTGCAAAATAGTGATTGTTGCATTATTTCTTATATTTATTCAATGCCTCTACATTTCACAGGAGGACTAGATGGCTAGTTTTGCTTCCAGGTATATAGAAAGAGCTAGCAGCCAAAGTGAGTGAAGTACCTTGACATAGCCGCCTTTAACTCACTCTGACTTCATAGATATAAACCCCCTGATGGTTCTATATTCCTTCAACTTCATCTTCTCGCACCTCCTCGACAAGAGAAACATTCTTGGGCCGGGAGGCTATATTTGCTCGTCGAGAACCATTCAGCTGTTTGTTAGAGCTTACCCCCGAGACAAGAAGAAGATATGGGAAAACTCATCGGTCCTCAGCTTCGTAGGTAAGAGAACTCCTATACCATATGTAATCTATTCTCTTCGGCTCTGACACTCACCACCGTACAATGCAGCCTCTGGTCAGGGCCCAAGGTCAAGCTGATGCATGCAGCCTCTCCGAATAACACACCCCAAGTTCTTTTGAACGCAATTCCTAGGAATATGGTGGCATATTTCTCCCCTGTGCTCAAGGACTGTTTCCCGGCTGCAACTGTAGCTCATGCCAATCGCCGTGGATGTGACGGCGAGAAAATAGCTACTATATACGGTAGCTTGAAGCCAGCATTTATAATAATCTTTAACTGGATGATGAAATCCTGCGAGGGCCAAGGCCTGGTCTGGATCGAGCGAATGAACTATACCAAGTATGCCAGGGTCTTTGAAGCTGCTAAGATCCTTTCCGTGGACTTGGTTTGCGAAGACATGCTTAACCGGATGAATAAGATGGCCAACACCCAAATCCGGGTAGACGACGTCAGGCTGATCTACAACTTCTTCCCTAAGGACTCGGAGCCCCGTCAAATCGTGATCCGAAGCATTGGTGATGCGGTCTATGAACGACGCTTGCGTGGATGGGCTCAGTACAAAGAGTTCAAAATACAGTGCCGTGACTATGACTATGACATTTACGAGTACGTTGAGAAGAAGCGTCGTGCTGTTGCGAAGGAGGAGAGAAAAATACGGCAGCTTGAGAAGAAGGGTAAAGGAGGACCAGCTGCTAGAAGTTCCCTGCCTCAGGACTGGGAGACGCAGGGTACCAAGGGCCAGGAAACTGAGGACAAAGTGACTGTTAGAAAGGTGACTGGGGTGGTTTCTCGCAAAGGGAAAAGGGGGAAACCAACCTATGTTAGTTTGACTCTGGACAAATTTGGGGTTGATAATGCGGACTACAGCCCTGAATATTAGCCAACGTGCCTTTCCGTGAGTGTCCCTGGCCGAAGTCGGATTTTGAAATGGAAATAGGTGAAACTTGACATAGCTCTAGAGGGTAAATCAGGGGGTTAGAGTGAAGCTTACTCCTATTAGTTCTACCACTCCTAGCAAGCGGCTATCGATAACGTCGAACTCCTACCTCCTTGTTTATTCTCCCATTGGTAGCAGCTATATTACAGATAGTTATAGTTGAATACGTAGTTAACCTGTCATCCGTCTAGTATTTGGAAAAATAGTAGAAGTTGTTTGCTATAGACCTTCCAACAACCAAGCGCCGAAACGCATGTGTTTGTACACAGCACCCCAGGATCTAGCTGCATGGACCTCTGCGATAAAGCAAACTGCTAGGAATACAATGGATTTGTGAATAAACAAAGATGGAGGAAGCTTTTGATAGACTAATTGAACTAGAAATAAAAAGACAAGGTCCAAAATATAATTGTTTGTTGATCTTCATTGAGTATAACAATGGAGAATGCGTGAAAACATAGCCTCGATATTGAAGCCACAATCGGTACAAATAGAGAGCCAAAAGTGGTCTATTCAGTGCCAGTGAATATGTCACCTCCTCCGAGGGTATAAATATGTTGCAAACCCTTTCTCACTACCCTCTTATCCTTCCTTAGAACTGCTTTGAATATCTTCCATCTTGAGTATCTCATGCCATATCATGCGATCTACACGGAGAAATACTACACCAGAAACAGCCATAAAGACTGATTTAACTGCGACTGCTTGCGCATAGGCAAGGATTTTCTTCCTCAAAAGGAAGGAAAATGGCCCCGGGAAAGGCCAGAGCCTCGAAGGTCAAGGTGGCGGATAAAACAAAACCCAGTATAGAAGCTGGGACAGAGGCAAAGCCGACTGAGATAGAGATCATAGTCCGCCCGCGAAGAGGTAACTGCTTTAGCATTTCATCCACTCGGTATAGTATGAAGTACTTGACTGACACTGGCCCAAACAGTGGGATGTCTCATGTTGTTTGTCGGCAACCACGAAGACAAGGGAGAAGATGTCGACTTTTGGCGTGCACGCCTGGGATGGGCCGGGGACGAAGAGCCGTAAGTTGCATATTTCATTGTTAAGTAGCCTACCATACTTCCCCGCTGACCTCTTTAGCCGCGATGTCTACCATCGCTATGAGGCGGTTGGAGACCCGACACAGGCTGAAGTGAATGGACAAGCGCCTCCTCTCCGATTTGTTTGGGTGTTTGAGACTGGGGAATGGGTCAATAAGGCGGCAATTCTGCGAGAGAGGACACAGAAGGCGCAGAGGGAGGAGGAAGAACGGAAGGCAGCGTGCATGGCAGCGAATACAGAGGCAAAGACAGGCCGTGGGGGGAATCGTCGAGCAAGAGCTCAGCCTGTTGCCCCTGATGCGGATCCTGACGCTGGCCGTCAGGCCGCTGAAGGGACAAGCGCCGGAGCAGGGGAAGTAGAAGACCCTCCTCTTGAACCTGAGGTAAAGAAGAGAGGGAGAAAACCTGCGGCAGCAAAGGCAGCTCCGAAAGCAGCGCCCAAGCGCAAGAGGGAGGAGCAAGGCGATAGCGATGAAAAAGCGGCCGAGCCTTCTGTAAAGCGAAAGATAAAGGCAGCTCGAAAATGAGCTGTAGATAGCGTCGAATTTGTTTGCAATTGCTTAAGATGGGTATACACATAGATATAAAATGGGCGAATTGACTGGTTTACCCAACAGTCTGCTGTCATACTACCGGGCCTTTTTCAATTTTCTGACCCTGCGGCCTAGTACATCTCTTCCCTCGTCAATTTCACCCATCGCTTCTCGTTTTGTAGAGCCAACCTCTTTGAGGACTGTGCCCTTGACGATTCGGGATTCAATATTTACCCCTGGTTCCTCCCATGCTACCATCTGCTTACCAACTCGAGCTTCAATTGCTAAAACGAGCTGGACATCTCTCTGTCCCACTAGCGTTATAGCTTCACCTTCTCGTCCAGCTCGAGCAGTACGACCAACGCGGTGGATATAATCATCCGGATTTCTGGGAACATCATAGTTAATGACTAGCCCAACTGAAGGAATATCCAAACCACGAGCCGCCACATCAGTTGCCACCAGCAGCCGAGCCGCCGAAGCGCGGAAACGCGAAAGGTTGGCAATTCGTTCGGATTGGGGTAAGAGACTATGAAGTGAAGTGACTCGATGTGATAGCCGGCGAAGGATGCGCTCCAATAGATCCGCTGTCTTTGTTCGGTTACAAAAAATAATAGTAGATTTGGAGGAGTTTCCCTCTGTGGACAGAAGAACATGTAAAAATGCCTCACGGTGGTTCAGGGGCACTTGGAGATATGTCTGCTTTAGGGTTGGGGGTATCGTTGTGTTTTCCGTAGATATTTCAGTAACGAAGATCGGCGGTTTGTTCTTTGCTCGAGGCATCGATTTCAACGCGCGTACTTCAGGAGTAACTGTGGCTGTGAAAAGAAGAGTCTGACGATCTGAAGACGGTGGCAGGGCAGATAAACATGTCTCTACATCAGGAAGCATGCTCCCCGGACCGCTTGTAAGAAGGCGATCCGCTTCGTCGAGAACTACCATCCGGACACGCCTTAATCCAATTATAGTATCCTCTCCAGATGATTTAATGTGGTCCGCGAGCCTGCCTGGCGTCGCAATAACTATATGTGGCCGCTGCGAGAGACCAATCGCTTGAGGCCGCATGTCACTGCCGCCAGTAATCAAAAGTGGCTTCAGCGACTGCGGCGCAGAAATGGCTTTAACCTGTTCGAATATTTGAAGAGCAAGCTCTCTAAATCAAGAATCAGTATCATAATACTATTATCTCTTGTCTTGTGTAAATATCCCTACCTTGTTGGGGTTAAAATAACAGCATATATTCCAAACGGATCCTCAGACCATTTATGCAGTATTGGAGCTGCAAATGCAACAGTCTTTCCGGAACCAGTCCTGCTACCGCCTATACAATCCCTTCCCTTAATTATTTCCGGTATACAGCTCTTTTGAATTGCCGTCGGTCGCTTGATTTCCATGGCCTTCAATGAGCTGACCAGCCACGGAGCAAGTCCCAAGGAAGAAAACGAAGAATCTACTGACTGAAGCCCCATTGCGAACGCATCATTAGCGGTAACTGGATCGACTTGAGATGCAGCCTCCTCAGGTCTTTCATTCTTTGCCTCCTTCTTTTTGATTCGTGATAGGGTCTGGACTGAAAATGGTGTTGTTGGAGCTATCGGGAAGTCTCCAGAGGAATCTGATAGCCGTCGTCGCTTTTGCGGCCGTTCATCTTGTCCACCGGTCTCTCTCTCATCTTGCGCAATGGACGAAGACTCAGAGCGCGAATCTTCGGGGTCCGAGTCTGCATGTAGCATACCAGCCATTTCAGAGTGTTATTCTGCAGCTCTTCCAAGATCCCCGCGTGCTCGTCAACTTCATTGCTTTCGACTGTTGTTTCTTTTTCGGTTTTTTTATCTCGAAATGGTCGCGGCAGAAAAACAATTTTTAGTCGAAGGCGGTGAAAATACGGTAGTTTAATGTTTCGCTGAAATTTTGCAGTATTTGGCTTGTTTGCATTGTTTGCACTACTTTTTCAGCTGAATAATAGACTTCCGGTATAATGAAAATACCCTTCCGAAATTTTATTAGTAATATATTAAGTAATGGAAGTTTAAATGGAACATGACGAAAGAGAACGACACATCATGACATACAATGTGCCAATATTGTAAATGCTTAGCTCTATATCCGTTCAGCTCCTTCTTCGGATGGAAGTGCTTGTCTGTGGCTCGTGTAGATCCCCGGTTTCTAGGTCGCCTGCGAATACCCCGCCCTCTACCACAGGCACCTCTTCGCCATTATTCAGACTTCTGTCTGATTCAGGTTGAGCCTCTCCATAAGATCCGCCAACACTCTCCATGGTAAACGAGCTGGCAGTGGGCGCATCAAGAATTGATAGTTCTTTCTGGGTGAACCATTTGGGAAGCAGGAATGACCGAATGGGGATAAGTAACAGAATGAAAACTGGAAACCCAACGGCAGCAATTGTTTGCGTGATTGCAAAAGTAGCTCCAAACCCCAGAAGTTCAATTCCAACGAATACCCAAATAGCCATTCTCCGCTCAATTCTTAGAAACTGGCTTGATGATGATGTCAATTCCTTATCCTGCAAAAGGAATTTTAACTTCTGCGTTACTCCGTTGGCTAGGAGAGCCTGAATTCCCATGATGAAAAAGAGGCCAGCCATTACGGCCTGGGGTATCAAGTGGAGGACAAAAAGAAGAGGTCCACTCATTGTCCCGAGTGTGAGTAGCCCCTGAGCGAGATTGCTGACTCGTTGCTCGACAACATGATCAACAATCCGGGCGGACTTTCCTTTGTGGTTTTCATCTTCATCTGCAACCTGCCGTGTCACGCAAAGAGAGGCAGTGTGGAATGGTGCCTGGGGAATCAAGCCATTAGGAAAGGGAATGCCTAAGAGCCCGGCTATCCCAGTTGTCAACCCCAGCAAGAATAAATCCCAGTGAAATCCGGCAGGTTTGCGTAGCGGAAACTCTGTTCCTTGGGCTATCAACGAAGACACTACAAATAGTGTCAGAAAGTTACTTCCGCTAGCTAATTGGTGGTAGGTCAATAAAAAAGGTCAAACAAACCGTTGTGGTCAAAATAGAAAAGAACTGTCAAGAGTATTGCAAATGGAATGGCTAGGAAGATGTCGCCAGCACTGATATCCCAAAAATGCACAAGCCAACCACGATCGGTGGTAGGGAAAAATGCCTTTGAAGTTGGCAATGTTGCAACATTGACGTTCCTCATTTGGCCAATATGAACGAAACCGGTGAAAAAGACGATGCTTAAAGGGGTTCCATAGTCCTCGATAAACTTCCGAGTATGGCGGTTGAAGAAATTGCTCTCCCCAACAGCGCCGCAGATAAAGCAAGACATTAGAACGAGGAGGGACACCATAATGGAGAGATATGCAGACGTTTCCCCAGCCATTCCCCACTGCCTGGTAAGGACCTGGATCCCTTTTTGGATATAGATAAAGGCAACGTAGAATCCGAATATATCACAGGAAAATCTTGTAACGAAGGTCAGCCCGTTACAAGAATTTGTGATTGCAAGAACCCAATGCATTATAAGCGACCAGCTACAATAATTTGTTAGTAAGAGCTATTTCCGGACATAAAGCAAGAGACTTCCATACATTCCAATCCAACACATAAAAGCCAGGTAGTTCGTCCCTCTGTGTGCGATTATATCATAGACCGTGTAGTTAAAGACCGTGATAGGGCCTATAATTCATAGTTAGGCATAAGAATGCTATCAGTTGTAGCACGGAATATACACAGACCTGTTACACCAACAATAACCAGGGGCTGTCCAGCCAGGAAAGCAAAGACGACAGCACCTAGAACGGATGCTAGAAGAACCTCATTGACGCCATAGCTCATATGCGTTTTCTCGAACATATCAAGAGAGAAGGCAAGAGCCGGCAGGATACTTCACACATTCCGCGTAAGCTTTTGTTTGGTTGATTGGGATAGAGAGAAAGGGACTAGCGATGTCAAGCACCATAAGGGCATCAGCTGGAGTCATACTTCGCAAAGAACATGTATATAGTTGCCGGAATGACGCGATAGTCCCAAGCATCCCTCCAATCACTCCAATAATACGGTGCTCGTCTTCTAATATCATTTTTCATTCCCTGGAGGAAACGAATCTTCCACCATCTCGTGTTGGATGCAGCAGCAGTAGTTGTTGCCGCCTGAAATTCACCACTGGCCGTTTGCGCTGCCATGGTGTCCTTGAATAGCAGGAATGTCGGGCAACTTAGAAGTATGCTGGGCCGCTATCCGGGTTACAACTGAACCGGAGGCATTGGTTCTTTTATGTAGCTAGTTTTCCGCTGGCTACGAATAGGGAATGGAGGAAATATACCAAGACTGAAGACTGAGTCTGCGAGGTACACCGCAACAGACGTCGGAAAAACTTACACCGGCAGTGGCCATTACCTAAACGAATTGGAAGCTAGACGGAACCTTTACGAGTTTAATTCAACGAATAGTGAAAATGTTATGAGATATGGAACGGCTTGGAACTCGGTGAATGCTTCCCACAAATACAACTTCTGAAGAAATAGGTAAGAATACAGACATCAATTTCCCTTAAAATTACACATAAGTCCAGTTAGTAACAATAAGCCCATATAGGAGCCATTTCAGGTATAACATCCCTTCAGGGCATAAAAAACTGCCTACAGGCTGTTAGTAGAAAATCCGAATGACGACACAACAAAAGGCATCACTAGTGGTTAGTATTTAGACGCTCCTAAGAAAATCTCTCCATGTCTCCGGAATTTGGTCGGAATTAGGCCGAAGGCGGAGGTGGGGGTGGAGGCTGTTCACTTGGAGGCTAAAGGAAACATTAGTTTCTGTAAAATATAGCTGCAAAGCCGTGAGAACTCACAGGAGGAGGCGGGCCATCAGCTGGCGGAGGTGGCGGCGGAGGAGCGCCCTGGAAGCCAGCGAACATAGAAGCCATTCCAGGTGGAGGAGGAGGGATGCCACTAAGGCCGGGTGGTGCGCCCATAACTTGATTTGTAGGGAACTGATATCCAGCGTATCCATAAGCAGCAGCCTGGGCCATAGCTGGAGCTTGCTGTGCAGCTTGCTGCCATGGTGGAGGGCCACCGGCGGCAGGAACAGAGTTGTAAGAGTCACGCCCCTGGTAACCGTGATGGTCTCGGTTGTCCCGGTCGCCTCTATGACCACCAGTAGCCCATGGCGGAGGTGCGTTCGGATCTTGATGGCCATGATCATCTCGGGATCGATCATCACGTCGCTGCCATGGTGGAGTGTTGCTGGCAGGCTCACGCTGTTGCCACGGTTTCACGTCATCACCACCGTAGTTGTTGCTGCCTTGGCCATATCCTCCAGGGCCACCTTCAATGCGTTTCTGTGCTTCACCACCAGGTAGAGGAGCATTGCCGGAGAGTTCTTGCATAAGTTGCTATAGCGAAGCATTAGTATAGGTTCGTATTAAATGCGGATAGGAGATGAAAAAAACTTACCTCCATCTCTCGGTCAACTGCATCACCAGCTCCAGCTCCTTTGCCGCGAACGCTGGGCCCATGGTTGCGCCAATCGGTACCACGCTGACGGTCGGGACAATCCTTGGCCATATGCCCAGCATTTCCACAAACACGACAGATGATGTTCGCAGTGAAGTTACGCTGCTCTGGACAATCGTACTTGCGATGACCAATTTGACCGCCTAAAAATTAGAGAGTGTTAGGTATCATATAATAGAGTTAGTTTAATTTTAGGTATGTTGTGAGACTTACAGTTTTGACAGGCCTGGTTCTCGTCGTCACGTAGAGTTCCGTTTAGCGCAGCAAGTTCGCGCAGCTGGTTCCTCTTCAGTTCGTTCTGCCCTTCGGGAATAGAAGCAGCCTAAAAAACATTTAGTTATAATTTTTTCTCGGAAATTTTAGTTAACTGGAGTGTTGGAAGAATGCACGACATACCGTTTCTATAACATTGTGAATAAGTTCCTTGGCCTTATTAACTTTGTCTTCCGTATCTGCCATGATTAGACAATGGAGGTCTTCTTCCTGGTTGCTAGAGTGAGCGGCGTCAGATCGTCCTTTACCCTCTTTAACAGAGCCTTTTCCTCGGATAGCAATTTTTGCTCCGGACTTGGTCTCCATTTTCTTGAGGGTATTTCCACGAGGTCCGATAAGTAAGCCAACTTTTAATTACAAGTGAGCTCAGTGTTAGTATTTGAAGTCTTTTATATCAAGTAGTGAATGGGAGGGATTAGTAATAACTGGGTTAGTATGTAAGGGAGGAGAGTAAAAAAATGGAAAAGCCATCGAACTGATGACAAGTTAAAAAGAGAAAGAAATGAAAAACTGGCAGGTCGAGAAAATCTCGAGCCTGGAGCAAAAAAAGAAAGAAGAAAGAAACGGAAAAGAGCAGGACGGTTAGGAGTTAGAGGGTTAGTTATCATACTGAAGTTAATCTCTGGGTAGTCATTAACAGGGACATAGACCTTCTCCTGGGTCTTAGTCGGACGCCTGTAGTCAGAGGGCGGATGATAGTTAGGTATAACTTTCATAGCTTTCTCAATAAGCTTATGACGCTCATCTTCCAAGCGTTTGCGGTAACGGTATTCTCTGGTATTTACACGTTTACCAAGGTTATCGTACTGTGGTGCCGGCGAGGGAGACCTAGATGACAAGTGGTGTTAGACCAGTGGCAAAGGTATGATAAAAAGGAGAGGAAGGTCATCACTCACCTATCTCCATCAGCCGGAACAACATCGTTAATACGAAGTTTCTGGCTAATTTCTTCAATACGCAGGTGAAGAGTGTAAGCTTCAAGCTGCTCGTTGGTCATATTTGCCATGATCAGAGTCGGAAGACCCATCAGGCCAGCAGCCTTGTTCTCCTGGGCATCACCCCAACGGTTGCGCTTCTTTCGCCTTTTGGTCCCATCCGCAGGAGGATCAGCTATACACCAAGTAGTTAGTATAGGAGATATTGTGATAGCGGTAGAGCTGAGGGGGGAACTTACCTCTCACTGGACTCCTGCCGCGTTTGTTCCCACCATCCATGTGAGCTGGCGTTGACGAGGAGCTTGGAGTTTCATCCGGCTCATCACCAAATCTGCGACGGCCCAGTGGGATATTGTTAGAACCGGTAATACCTTGGTTACGCCACGCCATGATTGTTGTTGATGTTGAGATTCACAATCAAGCGAGGAACGGAGGATATATCTGTCGTGGCAAGATGCGTGAAGGACAGAGATCTTTTTTCGGCCTGATAAACCAGAGCTCAAGGGGGCGACTATTATATCATTCTTATGTAAGCATCACGTGTCGTTACGAGAGGGTAACCATTACACATCAAATAGAGAGTTATTATTGGACAGAATTGTATTTAACGTATGTGATGTCAGTATAAACTATTAATAAGCTTTTTCATACCAAACTCAGTGTTTCATTCACTTTGGCCCCACTAATATATCACCTGACATAGATATTATATACATTATCGTGATGATATCGTAAGCAGCAAGCTTCGTTGTTTACTTGCTCGCATCGCTCTTCATGCCGGCCTGAACCCACTGCCTGCTCTTAGCAGCTTCTCTCTCCATGGCCTCCTTATCCTTTAGCAGTTCCTTGATGGTATGTGGCTTGGGAACATGCCGGCCCTTCTCGACTCCCTCCCTCTTAAGCAGCCTCTCCTCCCAGGCCTTCAAGTGGGGGAAGTCATCGATCTCAACTCCCGCCCATCCGGCACTGGCGATCCATCCCCAGTGAGAGATGTCAGCAATGCTGATATGGTCTCCAACCAAGTAGCCGGACTTTGACTGCGAGAGGTGCTTGTCTAGTACCCCGTAGAGACGGCGGGTTTCGTTTGTGTATCGGTTAATGGCATACTCAATGCGCTCGGGAGCATAGCGGTTGAAGTGGTTTGCTTGACCTTGCATTGGGCCAAGCTGGTTTCTCGGTGCCTTCGTTAGCAAACAACATTTTAACTAGCCACACGCCATTCTAAGAAATGGGTCGGAACTTACACCTGCGTTCTGGAAGAAGAGCCAGTTGCTGACTTCATATGCTTCCCTGGTTCCCTTGGGGTAGGAAATCTTGTGCTCAGTGTCGTATCTATCCACGAGATACTCCAAGATACTTCCGGACTCGAAGATAGCGATCTTCTTGCCGTCAGTAAATGTATCCGTGATGGCTGGTATGCGGCCGTTGGGGTTTATCTCGAGGAACCAAGGCTCCTTCTGGGTGTTTTGTCCGAGTTCGATGGCCACAACTTTGTAGGGGAGGCTACATTCAATATGTTAGCTATTTCACAACTTGTCACGCCGTTGCAGGGAGTCGGGAGGAGGCTTACCCAAGTTCCTCCAAGGCGATTGAGATCTTGATGCCATTGGGGGTCTGCGAGGTGTAGAGAGTGATATCCGATGCGGGGGCAGCCATCTTGACGTTATTTACCAGTGTAGTGACTGGGCGTTGGAATTGCTCGGTGTACTGAGTCAGGCGTCTGAGCATTTATTTATGACGGGAGGATGAACGGAGACAGCAGGCGACACTCTGGACTTGACTTACGTTGACGGGAGCCTTGGGTATCAAGGTAGTTATATATATAGGCAGGCTAACTATCGAGCCCAAATTCGTCCGTATTTAAGGCCGAGGGGGCGGGGCAGCTTAGAGAGATGAATTATAAATACAATGGTGACGATGGCGCGAGAAGAGATTTATAATCGTCAGAAGAAGGTTGAGATAGTCTCTTGTCCTCGGCTTCTTCCACATCTATCTATCCATCCCTCTATATATGTATTTATACAATCAGTTTCCCTCCATGCTCCCCGCCTGTCTTTGGATGCGAAAAGTAACCAGTGCTGGCTATTATTATTACATCACAGCCGCAGGGTCCGAAGGCCCAGAAAGCCGGGGACTTTGCCGGCGCCAAGATGCTAGATTCCGTGCAAAAGAAAAGAAAACGCAGGCGAAGATGCAGAAAAGACCATCCGATGGTCAACGTGCATGAGATCGTAAGTCGCAGACAAAACTCTGATGATATATATGTGGCTGCAGCATATATAACGTAACTAATAAGTACAAGGAAGAGAAAACGCTGGACTGCAGATTGTCGAAACTTCGAACGCCGCTGCTTGAATCTCCAGGCTGAAACAAATGGGATATGTCGGATGCATATGTGCAAGGGGAGTAAAATGATAAGTATAAACAGGGAACAAACAAAAAGAATAGAAAGGTGGTAAGTGGGAAGGTGAAGGGCTGAAGAAGTATGTAAAAGAATGTAAATTTCGATTCCCCGTGAAGCCTCCGTGACCGAACCAGTTGTATATGCGCCCCCCGGTAACCCAATGAAAATCCGTTAAACCATGAATAAAGAAGCGAAGGAAAATGAGATGAAGAAAGAGCGGTTACCATGTGAAACACTCTTCGATGAAGTCGACATGGGTGGGAGTTTGTCGTTGTCGACACGCAAATCGAATCTCGTCGCTCAGGCTCCCAGTTCCGCACACCATGACACCCATGGCCCCGACTTGCTTTTCGATTTCTCCGTCAAGGATGGTGCCAATATCAGGCTTTCCAGGGAACATCTGGACTGTCGTGCTGGGGCTGTGAATCTCCTTGGTGTTGCGTGGCCGGGTGATGAAGAGCATGATCCGGAGGACCTCTCGTCTTCGGTTCATGGACAGGATGCTGGTCATCCAGGGCCGGATCCATTCAAGATGTTCGGGAGATTGGATTACCCATACGAGAGTTAGGCGACGGGTAGCTACTGTGCCGTCTGCAAAACCAGCTACCAAATGACGCACGTAGGAAACATGATGAGTGATGCCAACACCCGCGGCAAAGAGCACGACCGAGCCGTATGAATCAAGGACGTGCTCGGCTCCGTAGGGGCCTTCTACCATGGCAGAAAGGGTGACACTGGTAGCGCCGTTCTCTGTAGCTTTCTCATATAATTTGTTCGTCATTCCGGTTCTTCGTCGGATGACGAGAGACATGGTGGGATGTTGAAGGCCGAGGACGTCTTGCTTGGTCATGACGAGGCCCTTTTCATCAGTATCACTTTCCTCAGTATCACTCCACGCGACGCTGAAGGGGTGGGATGTCCACCAGCCAACAGACGGGATGTATAGATATAGATGTTGACCAGGTCTGAAAGTCCAGGGTCGAGCAACTCTTAGGGTAACGCGCATTGCTTCTCCAGGAAGAGCTTCTATAGTTGCGGTTGTGTTACCACGTAGGAAGTTTCTATAAACGATTGTGACGATGCGCCATGCTCTCTGTTGGGACTCTAGTTAGCCAGAGAACAGAGACGAGTTCTAAGGAGTGTAGCGGTTACCTCAAAGGCCCATAATAGAATGGCACCGAGAAGATACTTAAACTGAGAATAGCCAACCAAGTGTATCCATGTGAACGCAAGGAAGACTATAACCAAGACAATATGGAAGTGGAGGAACGTCTCATAAAACGCATGGCGAAGCACGGAGACGGAGTGAAGAGATATGACCACAACGCAGACGGTTGCCTGTAGGTAAAATTAGTGTCTTCACGTCTTATTATGGCCAGAGAGTTTGCACTTACGACAATGCCGGTCAATATCAAATTGCTGGAGCCCAGCGACTCCCGTAGATCGGCCCAACCATCTATTAATGCTCTAGTTAGGAGAGATCCTAGATGATTATATAGGATAACATAACATACCTGTGTGAACCTTCCCTACCATCCAGCAGATGGTGTGAGCTAGAGATTCCAGAACAACTATGCGTCCCAGCCAGCGATGAAGCAAGTTCCAAGTATCAAACGAGACATCCAGCAACTTGATCAAGGGGTTATTCCGACCAGCCATGAGAACAAGGGGGATAAGATTAACGGTTGCCATAGTTCCAGTTCGTTTGCGAATCGAAGGCAGAAACTCCTTTTCAGGACTGGAGAAGGGAAGTTTATGTAGGCAGAGATATGCATTACTCCCCACCACCATGAGCAGCAACACGGTGTGAAATCGAGTAGGGAGAGTGCCCATGTTCAACGCCGCGGAGAGCCGGTACTCGCGATTGTGACGCTTCCAGAGCAAAGGAGCATACATAACATGCCTTTTCATCCAGGCCCAGAAGTTGTGGGCAGTGATGAAGTATCGCTGGGTATCGTTTGAGAGACTGGTAAGACGTCGGATATGGGCAGACATGCGAATGACGGCAGACCAGATGAGGATGACGGCGAAGACGCTGCCCCCAGACAGGATATAGTAACGAGCAACTTTGTCATCGTACAGTTCCTGCGGTGTCATGATATGGGGTCCCTCCTCATGATGTGATGATTCCGCGTCATAAACAGCCGCTGCAAGACCCGCTAGCAGCGGTGCCAGAAGGAGTGACGACCTCATGAGCAGTTGTAGAGCTCAATTCGGGGGTTGAAGAGGCTTTAACGGAGATGCGGACGCGGTAAATGAGTGACAGCGTTAACGGCTGGTTATCTGCAGTCGTATACAGTGTGTATTTTGTGGTGTTTGTGTGGTGAAAAAAGAGCGTAACGGGAGACACCGCCTCGGCCTGCTTGGTTAAACCGATATGTAGAGACTGGAGGGTAGCGAGAGAGTGAGATTGGTGTCTCTCAATGGGCGGACGGCGTCTCTTAAAATTGTTGTTTGTTGCTGGTTGTTGTATATGTTGTTTCCCTTTCGGAGTCGTGATGTTGTTTGAGGTCGTCGAGGCAGAAAAAGGCACAGCCTAGCCAGTCAGCACAGCATGTCAGAGACGACCGAGTCTCCAAACCACCGTGCCCTGCGAGCTCTCATCAACCTGGTACAGGGGACAGGGGACAGGGGACGTGAGAGCTGTGGGAGTCGACGTTTGAAGAGACAGACAGGCACAGACAACATAAAGAAACAAGACGACCAGACGGCTACAGGCGTCCTTTTCTTCCCCTGGTCGACTTCGGCTTTTTCGCGGGACCAGGAGGATTCCAATATAAAATGCGCTGAGCGGGACCGGCAGCAGCAGGACTGGGGATCCAAGGGACTAGTGGCACCTGCAAGTACTCTGCAAGTCACTCCTGGGCTGAAGCCTGGCGGGCGAGATACCGTCGAGAGACCTATGCCGCCAATGCAAGGTACAGCCGTCGATCAAGCCACCATCAGCCAGTTCGAGTCAGGAGAAAGCGACGGCGAAAAGTTAGAAGAGCAGGCGGGCGAATCAGCAGCCAGGTAGGTCAGAAATCTTCCAGAGGAATGGCTCGCTGGCTAATAGTGACTGGAGCAGGGCCTCAAAAGGTGAAACGCCCGAGGGCTGGGCGTAAGACTTATCTCGACGGCGACAGCGACTGAAAATACGGAGAGGAGAGAGATGCTCCACCAGGACCATCGTGAAGGATGGATATGGCTACTATTCTGAGGTGAGAACACTGAAGGAGAAAGCATAACTACGGAGTACTCCATACGGAGAGGTCTAGACAACTGCGAGCGATGTATAGGAAGTAGGGCTCTCTCCCTTCGTTGAGATGCCATGGGACACTGGAGAGTTGGTCATCGCCTCCTGTTTCAAGAGAGGAAGAGTGAAAGCAGGCGAAAAGGTCTTCGAGCGACGATCTGATCAAAGGCGTGATGGGTGATGAGATCACTGGCCCCTTGATGGTTAGATATGATATCGAATCAGCCCATCCTCCATTCCATCTGTGTTTCGCAACGTGGAGAGCTCTGCCAGTGTGACCTGATTGAGAACCACGTTAGTATCGCTCCTGTCGCAAATCACTTGGCTCTAATATAACTCTGGCATGGGCTGCTAAGTGCTCCTGTCTGGGGGAGATTCTACGGAGGGTCTCCATAGCTGCCATAGCTTAGTTATATGGATAGCTTGAGCTCCCGATGCCATCTGCCACGCAGGCTTCTTTTCCTACAGCGGTTAGAGGAGTCAAGCTTGTTACCTCCGTTGCAGTAGCTTGTTCCTACTCATCCCTGCTCTGCTCCCTCCATCGCTAACTTAGTCGCTTGCAGGGAGGGAATCAGCTTCAGGCTTTGAGCTCCAGATCGAAACTTGTTCGCTTGCTACTGACGCTTCATCGCAATATCAGACAGCCAAAAAGAATGGACCTCGAATTCACTCACGCTGGTGGAACCAAAGGGCAAAGGTTACTTGGTGAGCCAGAGCGAGGACTTTCGACCCAAAATCGCTGGTTTAACCGTTGGAACGAACAAAGTCTGGCGTCTCTGGCCCTCTCGCCCACTCAGAAGGCGAACCACGTCTTCTCCAAAATCCACAGC
Organism: Trichophyton mentagrophytes; assembly: GCA_003664465.1. NCBI lineage: Eukaryota > Fungi > Ascomycota > Eurotiomycetes > Onygenales > Arthrodermataceae > Trichophyton > Trichophyton mentagrophytes. The sequence continues at coordinate 20,523 of QQSR01000042.1, read as the reverse complement.
GATGAGGACGTTGAAGTTGGCCATTTATTCCCTCTCCCCACCGTTTCCCGGGGTTCCTAGATGCTAGATGGATTCTCCCCTCCGCAAAATGGTACTTCGTTAGGCAACTGGGGTAATCGGGAATAGACGCCACTCGGCTCGGACACCTACGACAGATTACTGAACGGTCCAGAGAGGTACTTCCTAGCCTCCTTCTGCAGCAACTGATAACGTCGAAGCGAGGACTGGTATGGTTGTTGTTGATACAGCTCCGTAGAGAGCTGACATCCCGAACAAGCCTTTGTTTTGTCGGGATGGAATAAACAACTCGGAACACGCGGAACGCACAAACAGATAGTTGATTCAACTCCCTAAGTCTAAAAAAGACTTCTATATCAATGATTCAAGTACATGAAACAGGACAGATCTCGGCTTCGCATCAAAGTATGTATAGTCATGAAAATATGTAAAAAGAAAACTGAACAGGCTCGACAATTGATATCCGTAAAGCATACACGCTGGTCTTCCTGCGACATGTGGAGTTTCAAGCCAAAGCAAAAAGCATGAGCAAAAAGCATGAGCAAAAAGCATGAGGGGTATAACCAAAACGAAAGAAAAAGACGCCGGTATCGAACCATGTGAAAATAATGAAAAAAGAAAGGTCTAGTAAAAATAATGATCAAGGAGTCTGGATCCGGCCAACTTTGGCTTCATGAGAATATTGGAAGAGGGGGTAAAACAAAGGATGAGCAATCTCACATTTGCATATGCGAGGAGGGTGGTAGATCGGATGGTAGGAGTATTATCCGGTATAGCAGTATCACCAGGACAGATGCTCTGATGTCAGAGCAGGGGAAATAGAGTGTCATGGCACTGTATCAGCAGAAGCTTAGTTCATCCTCACTAGAATCCGAACAGGGTATCACACGTTCTGCAAGAGACAGTCTTGCTGACCGACGAGGGCGAGCACTTCTAAACTCCTTGAGACGGATCTGGGATTGTCTAGAGGCAGTCAGATGCCGTATCCTGTGCTGAAATCGTTGGCTGAGGGCTGGCGCATGGTTAAGGATATCCTCTTCCTCGTCTTCTTCGTTTTCTTCTTCCTTGTCTGCAAGATTAAATGCCGATGACTTAGATCCATATGGCTCTGTGGCACGACGTTTCCTGCGACATACAACGTGCTCTTTCAATAACACAGCCCCCAAGTCATTTGACTTGCGTTTACGAGGCACTTCAATCACGACAGCTACATCATCTGAGGTACCATGCATTTGTGTTCCTCCCGTCGATCGTTGATGGCCAGTGGTCGTGGGAGAAACAAGTTTCGCGGGTACATGTCGACATTGTCGTGATCCGTTATCTGATTGAGTATCTATGCTCGGACTCCAATGTCTGGCGGCCTGGCGTTGCGGGAGGCATGTGTTGTTTTGGCCCCTTTCTGACACTCTTATGAAGCTTTGATCGCCAGAGGAGCCTGGTAATCGTTTCCTTTTGGGTGGTGGTGAGTCTGAATACCGCGATGAAACGCTGGAGTTATCCCGGTTTTGGTTTGATATCATTGAGAACCCTGAGTCGCTCTCTTCGGTATCTGATATCTCCATCTTAAGATCAGTCACGCCACGCTGAGATGTGGAGGCGGTACAGTCCGGCAATGGCGGTGTATATTTCGAGCCTTTAGTTTGACTAAAGGTGGGAGTCTTTGCAACCCATTCACCAATACCATCCTCCCATCTAAATCCAGTTCCTGTGCGTCGTAGCGATGGGGTCAACGGTTGCATATCATCCATATCACACTCGCTAAAATCACAAGCAGCCACTTGGTCTTGGATATACGAGGCCCAGTCATGGTGTTCCTGTAGGCATGTCGACTCAGCAAACTTCAGTGCAACTTCAACAGCCACTTTGCTGAGCACTATGCGGAGAATAGGGTGCTTTTTGACGGAAGCGGTGTTAAATGCTAAGGTGAACCGCTTAGCGACCTCAAAACCGTTATCATTCCGCACCCTACCTAGACATCTTGCTATCTGTAGAATAAAGTCGGCGAGCTCCTCCACCAGCTCCTTCTTGTTCATATGCATAGCAGCTAAATATCCAAGATTATGTAGAATTGGTGACGCGCAAATCGCGGCTTGCCTTTGGCTCTCCTTGCGATTATTACCCAAAAAATTGGCGAGAAAGTCTGAAAGCAAAATGGCACACGCACGGGTTGGTTGCAAGTTCAACTTGTTCTTGCCCTTGTCCAAAATAGTTCGTTCAATATCTCGCTGCACGATCGTGGACAGATATGACAGCAAGTTATACATCGTTGAGGCCGCTGCCTTTCCAAATCCAGACTTGGCAAAGTGTGAGCTAGAAAGCACAGTGAGTATACTTGTAATGCTGTTGCTGAGGGCGATAGAAATTGGGTCGTAACAGCTAGCTTTTGGATGTAAAAAAGAGCTAGTAAAGCCTGCTTCGGACTCGCTCTTACGGCCTCGGATGGCCCCTCGTTTTGACCGGCGTAGGTTGCTTAGCACTTGGGCAGGAATTGTCCTCTTGGAGCCAGCAGCCGCCAGTATACACGAAGTAATGAGGCGTAGTGAAGCAAAGGAATGTTCATCATCAGCCGCAACGGATTGTAAGGCAGCAGTCAAATAATATTTCATAGAGTCAGTCGCTATCCATTCGGCTGGTAACCGGCCACGGTCGAGTAAGGATGCCATTTCTCTGAAGAATATACTGAAGTTCCCCGAGGGCCTCACGTAAGATTCCAAAGTATGTAATGCAACCGAGTGGCTTGGTTTGAATAAATTGGAATCGAGGCGAATTGGGGGTGGGATGACAGGCGATAGTGATAGCATGGCCGATAACAGAGCACCTGCAGCGTCATGGGCTTGTAGTGAAAATGATTGCAAGACAATCCGTCGACTCAATTGAGGGGAGAGCCATCGTCTTCGAATTGCCTCGCACATCAGGTGGATACCGTGCGATCGTACAAGTTCTTTCAGTGGTCTCCATCCGTGGTTACCCATTGCGTACATCTTTTCTAACTCAGTGATGATGCACCCTGCGACATCTGTCTCCTCATCCTTTTCTTCTAGGTTGTTGATACGCTCTTGCTCCTGTAAAATATATTTGGATGTGGTACTCAGGGCCATCGATAGTAAGGAATTTGTCCCTCTGTGAGGTTTGCTCTGTTGAGGATCACTCATCCTAAGAAAGGTATCCCATGCGGAGAAAATGGTTTGCACAATTGCAACGTAGGACGGATCGTTGTAGGTATCTTCAAGCCCATGTGCTATTTCACTCAGGCTCCAGCTATTTCCTAAATATTTGCGTTTCGAATAAGAGAATATTTTCTGGTTTTGCGGCATCTCGTTTTCGGTGCTGTCCACACTAGTCGACATTTTTGGGAAGGAAACCATTCGCCGCTTTCCCAGTATCAAGGGGGTCGCAATTGCGAGCTGCCCAGGTTGGAGCTTTTCGGGTTCTGGGCTCCTGGCAACAACTTTAGAGCGCAAATTTGTGCGAGAACGTTCTTTTCTTCCAGAGTATCGGTGTTTTATTGGTTTTCGCGCAGCATCGCCCGGAACCCATGTGGGATCTTCTTTCGCGGATTCAGAGTCGGACGCGTTCCCAGACATTGACATTGACCTGCGTACATTTTGGCTGCTATGGGAGGAGCTTTCGCAGCTATCGTAAGTCCGATGAACGTACTCTTCGTCTCGTAATGGAGAAATCTTCCAGTGTTTCTCCAGTCGCACGTATATCGACGTTAAAGGCCGCAGGGCTCGATTGCACCATCTTAGGTTGATCGGAATTTGCGGGGGAGGTGGTCTCGAACGAGAATTGATATGACTGGAACCCATTTTTAAACAAATATATATCCAATAATACCTAAAATTATACCAGTGCAATGTCCATTATCCGCACGAGCTTGGGCTCGCAAGGATAATTTGACATAGGATTGAGCTATCAATGTGGCTCCTTCGGGTATATTGAGCTCGCCGGAAGGTAAAAAACAATGTAAACTATTATAAATAACTGGTATAGTTCCAGCTACGTTATAAAATATGCTGCATTCCTGTGATGCTGGACTATGGGCTATTTCAATGGTTGTTGTGACAAAAAGCTCCAAAAGGTAAACAAAGTCGTTTACGCCAAGACAACGCACGTGATAACTTTATCTTATCTTATCTTATCTTACCCCTGGCAAAATCTTGAGAGCTCTGGTTGGTGCTCGATTTACATACTTACAAACAGACGTCTATCGCAGCGATAGTAGCAGATGAATACATGCCATAAGTTTCAATTCATTATCGTCGTGATCATATAGCGAAAATTGGGTAGAGAGCATTGGAAAGGAAACCTTGTCAAAGCAATCTTGCGCAAGGTAAACCAAGGACTTCAATATCGGCGTTCCGCAGAGAACCAAAAAGGAAAGGTTAAAAGGAAAAGGATTTTGAAAGTAGAGTAGAGATAGATATATACAATCAAAACAAGTATGATGTTCCCATAACCTAGGAATTGTTCGTGATTTTTATACGAGAATAACAATTGCTCAACGGCACCAATAAGAGATGTCCAAAACCCTTGCATTTGGCACAGCAAAAAGTCACGCTTTGAAGACAGGTAAAGAAACAAGAAAAAACCGCAATGGTATATAGATGCAAGGCGCAAGGTATAGGAGATTCCAATAGGGGGTTGCGTCGTTAGATGTTGGTCACTTTATGGCTTCACGGAAGTCTGTTTCGAGCCACGAAGTTTAGGATTGCGAGTAGTTCTCTTTTTTGGCTTTGAGCGAGCAGCATCGCCACCCTCAATGAACTTCAAGAGCTCATCAATGCTTCGAGAATCCAAGCTTGGGTTCGCACCATCGACGCCAGCAACCATCTCAGACGTCGTTTGTCCTACTGACGGCTGGGCTTGGGCGGTAAGAGATGAGCGACCAGGCAAGTTGACCAGGCGCCGTCTGCGAGCTTGGATATCCTTTGCACGCTTAGCGATAGAGACAGCGTTCTGAGTGAGCTGCTCAAGCCAGCTCTCTGCCTCCTTGGTGTTGCGATCCTCGGGGCCAAGCTCGTTGAGGAAGATATTGTAAGCTTCACGCATACGGTTAACGGCAGACTTGGAGTCTTGGTCGAGTGCAAGGGCTTGAGCAAGTTGGAAGAGCAAGGTAGCAGTGTTGACAGATTGTCTTCCGAACAATTCGTCGCAAACAGCGAGAGAAGACTCGAACCATTTGCGAGAGTCTGGGTACTTTTTCAAGTGCTGGAGCATAACTGCGGCGTTGTTCATGGTGGTGATAGAGTCAGGGTGGCTTGGGCCATATACAATCTTCCACAGCTCCAAAGCATGTCTGATGTAAACTAGGGCAGTCTGGGTGTTTCCGTTGGCATGCTCAAACAGTGACAGATTGAGGTAGCTGAGGATAGCATCAGAAGAGTCAACTCCCATTGTCCGCTCAGTAACGATAACCGCCTTGCGTGCTAGTTCCACGGCAGCATCCTTCTCATCAGTTTGGTAGTAAACCATGGATAGTTGATGGTATAGCTTGGCCACCTCAGGGTGGAGGATGCCGTAGATCTGCTCGTGGAGAGATAGAGACTCCAAGATAAGTTCTTGGCCAAGTTCCTTCTGGTTCTGCATAAGGGAAATTCGGCCAGCTTCAAATGCCTCCTCGGCAAGGGCACTACGAGGAGAAGCATCCTTCACAATTGGAACGATGTTCACAATGTCATCAGGCACAAAAGTGAGAGCAGGTGCGGGCGCAGGGGTAGCAGCAGCTGCAGACGAGCCCTTCTTCTTCTTCTTTTTCTTCTCATCTTGAGAGTCACTGTGAGCTCCATTTCCTGCGGGAGATTGTTCTTTAACTTGGGATTTGCTGAAGGCATACTCCTTAGCAACAAGCTGAAGACCAAGCTTGAGTGAGATATCTCGTAGAACTTGGAAATGTTTCAAGCTTCCAGTCCAGCTGGCCTCAAGTGTATATCTGTAACGAGATTTAACCTGCTTCTCGATGTCTGCAGCAAGTGATGCAGGAGTAACCTCCTCAAACGAGAAGTCGCCTTCTGGGTAAATTGCTCTGAGAGACTCATCAATCTCAGCACGAGGCTTTGAGTTGACTTCTGTACCTAGCAAACAGTTGAGCAGGTGGGCGATACAGGTGGTGGCGAATGGTGGTGGAAGGTTTCGGAGGTAACGGTTAGCAATGTGCTTGAATGAACGAGCAACCATATCCTGTACCACGAGAGCAACGAGAGATTGAAGTCTAGATCCCTTTTCTTGGGCGAGCTGTGCCACTTTTCCGAGGTATCTGATGTTGATACCACGCTTGTGGAGGAGTTGCCCGAGGGATTGACCGTCCATCGGGAAGCCAACTTCACCGTTGTAAAGATCCTTGACAAGCTCTGGGAGTGCCTTTGATCTGAGGTGGTCGCAAGCATCACGAACTTCCTTCTCGTCTCTTGCCCATTCTTCCTTCTCCTCCTCGGTCTGTGGGACCTGGCCGCTGAAAACGTCAGGGTTCAATGCCAGGCGGAAGTTAGAAATATCAACTCTATCCTGGTCAGAGTTGTCTTTCTTCTCGGCATCACCACCCTCACCATTCTCGACAGCCTTAGTCTCCTTAGCAGCAGCTCTGCGCTTTTCAACTTCCTCCTTGACGTATTGTCCCATCTTGTATCTCCAGTACGCCTCTACGAGCTCGTGACGGAGGACCGGCATTCGGTGGGGGTATTCATCATGTCCCTCGGCATCCTCAGTCCAAGAGATGTCGAGTGGAGTAATACGGTAAAGGTCGAGAACATATTTACGCCCATCGGTACCAAGGAGGCCCTTGGTCTCAACACTTCCTTCCAGTTCATGCCGTACGCCATCTTTATCCCAGACAGCATGCTTCTTGACACGGAGGGCTTTGGAAAGTTTCTCGAAGACAGGGGTGAAAGCTTCATTCTTTGCGACAACATCCTTGCCCTCGACACCACCGTAATCAATCTGGTGCTCACCAGGCTCGCGGTGCTTGAAGATACCAGGAACAATACTCTGGCCGACAATACGCTTGCCGAGGTAGTCAACAACAACAGTTCCTGGGGTGAAAAGCCCAGGAATGTCAAGCTGGTTAACAGTCTTAACACCCATGACATCCTTTCCGACTGCGATACGGGCAGCCTCGTCGCCACCCTCGGCAGCAAAGGTGCCGACACCGTCCGCACCAAAGGAAAAGAAGATGTTATTGTAAACAAAGATCTGGGCATCCCTGGCCTCCATTGGGTTCAAGGACGCAACCTCGCCCCTAGCGACCAAGATGGCACCACGAACGGCAGCATCGTTATAGTCAGCAAAGAGTTTAGAGGTTAATCTTTCCCTGAAAACCTTCTCCTGGACGTTTTCTCGGGGAAGCTCTCTGGTAGTCTGGAATTCTTCGTTCCAGTCTCTCAAGGTCTCGGAGTTATCGATACCCGCAATCAAGTAGTTCTCCTGAGAACGGGTAGCATCTGATATGTGCGCCGTCGCCTGACTTTGCGATGCGGGAACAAGCCATGGGTTGTTCGGTATCGAGTTTTGGAAGGGGAATGTAGTAAGAAGATCCTTTTTGTTGTTGTACTCCTGGAGAGCCTTGAAAGACTCGTTAAACGACGGAGAGATAAGAGATATCAGGGTTAATAATGAGTGTGCGCTGTAGTTCTTGGGAGCAGGTCGGGGGAAAGGATCGAATTTCGAATTGGAGCACTTGTTCACATAGAATCCAGAGACATGGGAGGTAATCTGGTGCTGTTCGCCTTCGTTGGTAGTCACCAACAGATACAGGAGGTGTCCCTTCTGGCGGAGATGGTATGGTGGAGGGTTCCACGGGGAAAGAGAGACAGATCTGACGGTCTTTGGTACCGCGGACTGGTCCTTTGGAAGAACAGTTGCCAGGTCCAGAGGAGCATTGACATCGTAACCATCAAGTGCATGAGTCTTCTTAGCCTCTTCGGGAAGTTCCTCACCAGCAGCAACAGAGTCATACAGAGACAGGCCAGCGGAAAGGCCATGCAATGTATCAACACGGTTACCAGCAGCGCCGATCAGCTCTCTGATTCTAACAACGTGCATCCTGGCTTCCTTCTCGGTATAGGGATCTTCAATCAGGACGACTTCGGAGTCGGCTTTGAGGCCCTTTACCTCGGACAGCTCGACATAATCATTGATTCGGTTTCCCTCAGTCTCCAAGTGGAAGCAGGTGTACTGGAAAGTACCCGGCAGTTCGACAATCGATTGGCGAACATCCTGGACTTGCTCTTGGCTGGATACCTGCAATTGACCGTTAGGCAAACCACCGAGTACATATACTGAGACCAAGGATGGACCTACCATAACCTGAATGTTGTGTGGCTCATGAGGGAGCTTTACGCTGATCTGGAAAAGACCTAAAATGTGCACACGACCATAAACAGAGAGCCCTTTTTCTACAGGCATTGATAGCCCAGCTTAAGAGAAACAAACAGCCCTACCTCCAGCATTGTTATTATCATCCTGTTCCCCTTCTGCCTTGTTGCCGTTTGCAAGCTCCTGGCTGGTGTTTTCGGGCTTGGTATCTTCCGGCACTTCTATAGCAAGACGTAGAGAAAAAAAAAAAAAATTAGAATCGGCTTCCCAAATTGCACAACCACAGCCATCATGCTGTACACCCGCCATTGAAGCATCAAGCAAGGCCAATGGCAATTCTCACGGCATGTCTCGTACCTTTTGAGTGTTCTGGGCCTTTACTTTGCTGGTCCATCTCGAATGAAAGAGCCGAGTGTACAAAATTTCACAAGTGTACACAACCCGAGCTTAAGAAGGTAGCCAAAGAACCCGCCTTTGCCTGTTGAATGAGCGACTCGAAGAGAGAAAGGGAAAAGGTATGAAATTATACAATGTACAGCGCACCGAAATGAAAGGGAAGATCCCAAGAAGAGAGTTGAAAAGGCGCTTTTCTCGACTGCTGCAATAATCTTTCTTTCTGGGCCCGGCGGTTTCTTCAAGTTGGGATTTCTGGAGAGGAAATTTCACGGAGGCGGATTTTCTGCTCGGAAGGAAACGGGATTCTCTCGGTGAAGCTTAAACTCTGGTTTGATATCCAGTCGAACGTCGTGGGGCCGGCAGTGCAGGGCCGATCACAAGACCATTGTTATCCTTCTGTTGACCAAGCTGGCGGACGTTGAGGCGTGGAGGTTGGTGGTGTTTGTGAGTTTGTTAGGCGATGCGTCTGTTGTGGGAGTCGTTAATTAACTAACTAGCGAGCTGAGAGTCGTTGCTCGTTATATATATCCGGCTGTATGCCTGGCCGGGCTTCCTCTCAGGACTGCGCGCGCGCTCAAGGGCCGGGCCTCCGCTTCCGAATCATGGATATCATGGAACCTACAATATCTGTCCTCTTCTTTCCCCAGCTTTGCCAATCGGTGACTCAAAAACAGGCGTTCAGAGGTGGGAGCTGATCCCGGCAAGCGGTTCTGCAGCAAGGGCAACGGCAGGATAGATACGAGCTGCTAATTGCGTGCCTATCACTTGCCCTGCCATGCATGCCATTACCCCATAAAAGCACCCTGATTAACAAAGACGAAACTCGCCCATAGCGTGTCTGCTCGACGTTATTCGCTGTCTTGCGGCCGCTGGTAGGCGAGCCGACACTAAAGTAACTACATGGCATGGTCCTGCGAGCGCGAGACATCCCGGACCCCTGGCTGGTTACCTTCGTTTCGCTTAGGCGGAAAGGCAGGAATAGAGATCCTATATTAGATAGGTAGGTAACTGTGCCAGGACGACCTAGAGAGGATAGACCTGATGAAGCAGGACTTCCTAGATACCAATATAAGGATAGATAAGGCCTTTAATGTGGCTGCAAAGCTCCAGATATCAGAGACAACCACATTCAGGGACCTTGCTCTCCTATTCTAGACGCATTACAGAGCCAAAGCCCCTACAGAGGCACAGGTATCCTTTAGCTCTATCGAATGTGCGAGGCCTACAGCCAAGCGAGATGTAGCGATGGCGAACCTCAAGCGACTTCGTCATGTGACCTAACTACTCCCAGCCCGCCCTGGAGTTCTTGTATCTTAGTTCCTACTGTAGTTCTTAGAAAAAACAACACCCATCACCACCATTCCAAAGTTCTTCATCAAGCTCGTTACAAGTCTGCAATTACTGTCGATAAGCCTCCTGGTCCTTAGATGCACAAGGAGTAGCAAGGATTTAATCTAGGCTACCATTTGCCCCTGACCAAAATAGTTGTGACACCAGGACTATTAGTCCTACACCAGTCCCTAGGTTGCTTTCTGTGCGAGATGAGATGGCTAATACAAAAACTTACACCAGGTTTTTCTTTACAGAAGAGAAAATCCAGCCAGTCAATAAAGCTTGCGCTCGAACGGCTAACTAACTAGTTAGGGATAGTCCTCAGTGACTCTTTGCAGGAAACCTTAAGCTCTTATTAACCACAGAGTTGACATCATTGACTACATCAACCTACAACTCTTTATGGCGAATGTTTCCTTTTCGCTATAAAAGGCCGTTTTCCCTCCTAAATAAATCTTTCATTTCCCACAACTAGTTACTCCTACCCAACACTCAACTGCTCAGCTTACCTTCTGGGTATTTCGCTTTCGCCTTAACTGACGCCGAGATAACACTTAAATCCAGCGCAGCATGGCTACACGATTTCTCATTCTTTCCGACACCCATGCTACCGACTATCATCCTCCAGAGCAGCATGCGGATGTTGCTCTTCACTGTGGCGATCTTACTCAAGAGTCCAAGATCGACGAATTCCGGGCCACAATAGAGCTCCTAAAGGCCATAAATGCTCCTTTAAAACTTATTATCGCTGGTAACCACGATTTTACTCTCGACGTGCCGATGTTCAGACAAAAAGTTGCCGAGATGCCCGGGCCAGTTGATGCTGAACTAGTGAAAAAGATATACGGAGACTATGGAGAGGCAAAGAGGCTCTTCGACGAAGCAAGTGACCATGGCATCATACTACTCGACGAAGGCTTGTACACCTTTGATCTCGCAAATGGGGCATCACTGACAATATATGCTAGCCCGTTTACACCCTCCGAGGGTGACTGGGGATTCCAATATTCCCCCAAAGAAGGCCACAGCTTTGACATCAAGGACGGTGTCGATATTGTTATGACCCACGGGCCTCCACACGGGGTGATGGACCGGCCCTATTCCTCCTCGAGAGTTGGATGCCCCGACTTATTTAAATCTGTCTTTCGAACAAGGCCAAAGCTACATTGCTTTGGACACATACATGAAGAATGGGGTGCGAGGCTGGTTACCTGGCGCGAGAACGACACCTCGGAGGCATCCCATTTGACCGTCATCGAAAACGATCCTGACAAATCTCCTGTGATAACTAACTTGTCAAGATTGGGCGGATCAAAACATGATGAACCGGAAGTCAGAGAAGCGAAGCAGGAAAAACTGAAAACTTCGCGAAGGGAAGGATGTTACTCAACCAGATGCTTTGCGGAACCGGGAGCTCAAACTCTCTTCATCAATGCATCTATAAAGGGAGACGAGGATCAGGACCGGTGCTTTCATCTCCCTTGGCTAGTGGACATCGACTTGCCAAAGCCCACTTGAGGATGTAGATATTGCTTCCACCTCAGAGCCAATTATTGATATTTGGAGCAGTATTCTGGCCGGTGCTCCCGGGTTCACCATTGAACCTGATATGAAGATAGCGTTTGACACTAGCAAAGGCATTCGAATAAGAGTAGATCCCATTGAGATCGGAGAGGGTTGTATCGAACGAATTCATGCAACCCGGCCCTTTTTTGAAGGCTCAGTAGCGTCCATCTCAGACCTTCTCAGGTTGAGAGCTGTCACGGTGGTTGATCGCGGAAGTGATGGAGATTGAAGATTTTCGTTGGCTGTTGTCGGAAGCAGCTAAGGCGGGAGAGATTCTCCCAGAGCTAGACAGCCTAGAACAAGAATGCATTTTAGGCGCTGGCGAGGCATCTCTTGGCCTTTTAGACCGTCTCTTGCTGTTGGCTGTCTCGAGTGGAAAGAACGCGGCAGCAATGTTACTCAATGATCCTAGACATACGTATTTTTAATTATTATTAATATCAGATTCTTTACAAAAGAAAGAAAGCCATCTGCTCAAAAATAGTAAAGGATGAAATGATCTAAAGAGTGAAAGTAAAGAAAAAAGGATGCACTGGCGTATAGTACAGACAAATAGGGGGGAAAAAAAAGAGGTGTCTAGTCATCATCCTCTTCCTTCTCGGGTTTAACCACGCCAATCTCCAAGGTACCGGTTTCACGGCCCTTAGTATCACGCATGGTTGCTTTGAATTTACCCTCATTCCAGAAGTCCTTGACAGTAATTTCTCGGGTCCTGCCCAAACTTTCGATAGCCGAAATCCTGTCCAAAGTGTCCTCAAGGTACTGGTCGAAGCCTGGTTCGGAACAAATTTCACGGAATGCGTTTTGCATCGGCACAGAGTCAGCTCGAACCTTTGCCTTGGAGTCAATGGTAAAGATATTGTCATGGTCATATGATTGAATGAAGTCTGCGCGTGTCATGATCTGGCGTGCCTTATGGAGCGGCAGCTCTGGTAAGATATGTCCGTTTTCGTCGTCATATGTCTTCTCCATGTCCTTCTCGAGGTCTACCAGAGCCTTTGCTAGCACCATTGCTGCAGACTATTGTTTTGACGGCGAGTCAGTAGCGCTCATTATACCCAAGGTATCGGGTGCTGATAAGCGAAGAAGATACTTACAGAATATTTTTGTTCGTCCATCACATCATCATCCATCTCCTCGCCGAGAATCCAACATTTGTTCAAAAACCAGGTTTTCTCAGCTTCACAGATTTCGTTGCAGGTTGCTATCATATCCTCGGATTTGGCTACGCGGTTCAAGAAGGTCAACCTCCCGCCAACCTTGTTGTATACTTCCTCTAAGATGCTCTGTGGTGGGTTTTCTTTGAAATATCTGGATCGATACCTGCGGAGTGCACCTAGTGCCTTACCCTTTGGCAGGTCTGGGACGGGGATGACCTCCATTCTAGAAGCATACCTTTTTAGGCGCTCGTAGATCCAGTAATCATCGCTGTTGAACACTATTATACTTATTAGCGAGATCTTCTTGGTTAAGACTTGTAATCAGGTAGGAAACTAACCCATAGTCACTAGACCACTGGCGGCCCATTGCTCTGCGCGTTGCTGAAGCATCTCAAGGAGGTCCCTGCCATCATCGTCATCTCTCACCAAATGCAGAGAGTTAATGATCAAAATCAGGGGATTCTGGTTGACGTTCCGGCGCTTGATAGCGACTTTCTCTAGTTTGTTCAGGGCACGCTCAATGTCCAATAGGGCAGTGGTATCACGGGGCCCTCTGATGCTGAAAAGACTACCAATATAGCTGCAAAAATTGGAGAATTATGAATTAGCATCTGAGGCATTGTAGGCTGTGGATAATATTGCTGTTCTATACATACTCTTCGTGGAACTCATAGTCCAGCGACTTTCCTAATCGTATTCGGAATATCTCGAGGTTGGCATGGGCTTCGAACATTGCAACGCGACTGCCATCGACTTTCCTCATTGCATTGAGGATCATGGAGGTTTTCCCAGTGCCCTTCTCACCAATAAGGAGGTAATAATGGCCAATGGCACCGTTTATAATCTCATCAATTCTACCTTGCTCGTCGCGCTCGAGCCAGTGGTCAGGGTCCCTCTCCATATCCTTGCTTCCCTTGGGATCTTGCTTGGGGTCCTTAACACCAGCCAGCTCTAACATTGGATCACCGGGTTCAAAGGCATTGTCCATCTTCTCCAGGACCAAATGCTTATAATACTTGTGGTAAGAATAGCCTGCAGCACTTTAACCAAAGAGAAACAAAATATGTATATAATTTCAAAGTTAGAAATGGAAACCCCTTAGATTCAGTCTGCTATATCGTACATTGAGCCAAACACCGGGGATGACATACCCAAGGACAGCAATAGAGGCAAACGTAGTTGCTGATGATTCAAACATCCGCAGCAGCGTTGCTTTTAATGAGTTATCCTGCTGGCTGGACGACTTCTCTCGAGAGGACTCATCTGGATCAGGACCCTCTTTCCCCGGCTGTGGCGGGCCTCCAGGAGCAACATCTTGCGATCCATAGTGCCGACGAAGCTGCGGGAGTGTGGCATATCGTGGCCTTACAGCTCCCCTAAGACCAAGCCCGGCTGCCGCATTATATGTCCGGATAAAGCGCATCACAGAATGATTTTGCATCAACCGATAAGGCCGGTCGAGCTTTTAATCTTCCGAGAACTGCGAGGCCGGTCTTTTGGATCTGTTTTGTCCAACAGTGCCAGCTCGCTGTTTATATTGTTTTCAGGGGTAGGTTCGGGCTCCGGATAAAGGGCGGTTCAGGCCCAGCCAAACAGATGGAGCGCGAATTGGGATTGTTTCCCCAAGAGATCAATGAAAAGACATGGACAAGTTCAGACGAGCCACACTCATGATATGTACGGAGTATGTATGCACGACCTGTCAGCGGAGACGGTCCCAAGTGAAATCAGGTCGCGTCTGACAGCGAACTGAAAATTCTTGAAATCTCAAACGTTTCTTTTCGCGATCCATGGATCTCGGGATGTCACGTGGAAGCCGTTTCTTGGAAGCTTTCTGTCTTTGATGGATGTCGCGAAGGACGGAGTAGACAGAGCAGGATGACGGATGGCCAGTTGACAGTATTATTTTTTTGATAAAAGGGGTTCAAGGAAGGGAAGAGGCAGTCAATATGCGAACGATACCCTTATGACTGTGCTCTACTTTCGAGCCGGAGATGGGTTCTTGAGGAGCTAACTAGGACCAGGAATTGGCCTATATTTGTTCGAACTATGCTCCGAATGTCTATTGGAGGTGACCCGACAAGCTATTCTATGTTGGCCCTGCAAGCTGGTTTCTGCTGAAGTGGCCCATTGTATACACCGAAAACACAGGTAGAGAGCTGCTGTCTTTCTTAAGTCTGCGTTTAGTGCTATTTTATGCCAGCGTGGGTTTGATATAGCTTTAATCACTGGAACTGCTAAACTCATTAGTTACGATCTTAATGTTCAATGCTGCTGAGCCGAGATCTCTTAGCATCCGTTTAAGAATGCAGTCAGTAATGCTGAAATTAGAGAGTCCATTTTGTTTCGTTTGCTTCTCGGCAGACGTCTTCTGTGCTGCCTGCTTTTATCAAGTTCCTATATCTTTCACTGCTTGCATGGCTCCTCTGTATTTTGCTGCGCTGTAAATCAGCTTGTTTGAGGCCGGGCGTGATATAACGAAGTATGGAAAAGCCTTGATGAGCTTGCAGATGTTGTCCGCCTGCTCAAATAAGCTGTGGAAGCTGACTAAGCGGGATCATTAAATCACGTGAGAGTATGACATCATCACCCCGGGCCTGCTGCTTCCAACTCGCTGGCTAGTGTGGAAGCTGGAAATCAAAACACAAAAACAAGCCAAGCGCGAGCGAGCTTGCGACTTGCATTTGTCCCAGAAACCCAACCTACCGCAGGCACATCAGGACAACCGCTTGCATTTATCTGATATTGAATTGAACAACGACCCAGCTACTGTATACCTGCGCAGCTCCTAGTACTCAGTCGCAACGCCCCAATGGGCCCAAAATCAGCTTCTACCACCTCGCCCGGTAAGAGAGGGAGACCTTCTACCAAGGCTGGCACCACCTCTGGCACGAAGGTATCAGTCGAGGTGCCAATCCCCAAAGATGCTGTCGCAAGGGAGACATCGGCATTTAGCTTGGAGAGCATGCTGCATTTTGCGCTTTTGGCCGGCAGTAGCTTGCTGCTGAGCACGGCGCTCTTTTCTCTCAGCGTCCCGATAACAAAGGGGGACTTGGCATGGACCAGCAAGCGCTTAGACTCGTGGAGGGATGTCATGGTGCTCCTCGCATGGCGGGTTATTGAGCTGGCGGTACCTTGGTTTTCGGGATATGATGGTTTGAAAATGGCCCTATACCTTTTATCACTGACTGACCTAATGCTAACTATGCTCACTAGCTTGGGATGCGTTGTGTTTTATCGGCCTCATTCACCTTCCGGCATATTCTCTCCTACTCAACTTCTATAACATTCGGCCAACGACGATAATCGCTGTCGCGACCTTTACCATTCTATCGTGCACAATTCCGTTTTCTTACTTCCGTCCGCTGGGTCCAGCGCATAGTGGCAGCCCGGCTGTTAACCGCGCCATTCTTGCGGATCGTCTCACTACAGCGTATATCACTGTAGCTTCCACCCTTGTATACACCACATTTATATACCTCAGCTTCGTGACATGGCTTCCAACTCACCTTGTCACATATTTCAACGGGCTCCCTGATATCACTGCGGCTCATGCCGGACCAAAGGGATTTGTGTCGCTTTTTCTTAGTCTTTTGCCTGCAGGATACGGAACAAGAGATCTTTTATTTGTCACATCTGCTAGCCAACCACCGGAAAAGCAAGTCGAGCCGAAAACGACACGTCGACGACTTCGGTCATCGGATTCGCGAAAGGAGGAGGAAGAGCAGCGAGACGAGTCCTGCATTGCTTCGCTTTATAAGAAGGCCTGGCTTGGGCTATCTCCTGCTTTAAGGACCCTTATATCACGGTCCCTAGCTTTGGCACTTATGACTCTAACCAATACCTTCGTGCAATTAGCAGGTACAATCAGCGGGGTAGAGCCTAAGGGAGCCTTGGGATGGGGTTCGATTTGGTCACTTGCCACACTTGTCAATGCTTTCTTTTATGGCTGGGTTCAAGAAGCCAGCGGTGCATGACGAGCCAGAGGAAAAGTGACAGAGTTGATGACAGTTTCAACTTATCTGATTATGAAGGTTTAATGCCTTTTCTATGTCTTACGAGGATTTATTTTTTCTTTTCTTTATGTTCTCTTCCTTTTTTTTTCCTGCTGCTTTTAACGACATCCCAAGGGTTATGAGTGAGACTAAGGGATATGGGGGGTTGTGTAAAGGTTAAAGGAAATCCGAATTGTTTGGTATTTCCTGTTAGGGATTTATATTGGGGGAGGCAAAGAGAGTGGGCGAATATCCAATACTCCCCGCTTCTTCTAGTGGAACTGCAGCGATATTATAAGGGCTTTTCCAAGGCACATGTCCCCCGGGAGTTCATATGTCTCTTGGGGATGAATGCTTTTTATGTAGATGTGATACGCGAATTGTTAGTTATGGTCTATTTTACAATACAATAATCAATAATGTCTCATTAGTTACCAGTTACCACAGTACGGAGAAATATCCCGCCCTTATTTCCCCCTAATAATAATGTTATACTGTTTTCACAGCTACTCCCTGTCTATAGAACAGCACAATATGATAATGATAACCAAATCCAGAGCTTGGAGGATTCTCTCCATCCGGATGCGGCTTCACAGCGCAACTCCTCATTGGTGTAAATGTATTAGGTAATTAAAATAAAGCACGTGATTACTTACATAATCTCTCTGCGGGCGACGGGGCTCTAGACAGACCTGGAAGTCGTTTTGATCTTAATACTCAACATCATCCGGCGGGATAAGACAACTAATCATGTCTAGCGAGGTCACACTCAGTGTCGTTGACAGTATGTATTCAGCGCGAGTCCGATACACCTTCTAACACCTGATACGGACTAACCACTGCTGCAGACGACCTGAAAGACGTAATTCAAAACTTCTTTGAGATTCAATCGGCGGTCCATGGATATCTCGGGCCAGAAACACAGCATGAGCTCGTTAGGAAGCTGTCAGTTATCCGTTCATATCTGCGCGCTGTATTCCATGGATTATCAGTTACTGATATTTGGCCACATGTTTAGAAAGTCTCTTACCATATCCCTTAAAACACTATCTGATCATACTACCTTGGATCCAGCCCATGCAGACGCTGCATCAAAACAACCCAACCCCAACCCTGCGCTACCACAAACGAATCCGCCACTGCACACCATCCAGCTACCGCCAGAGATCGTTGACTACGTAGATGCAGCGCGTAACCCAGACATATACACGCGAGAATTTGTTGAGTTGGTTCAAAAAGGAAACCAGGATTTAAAAGGAAAAGCTGAAGCCTTCTCTTCTTTCAGAGACACTCTTGCACGGGAGATGGCTAGCGCAATGCCCGAGTGCAAAAAGGAGGTGATACGGGTGGTTAAAGCGACCGGCGGCGATGCTCAACAACTATAACCCGTTTTTCTCTATTCTAGGGCTGGCGTTTAAGACTACTAGGCTAGGATTGGAACGGTATAGTAACCAACGGATCTATGGAGTAAGGGGTTATGGTGTATCTGCTTCCCGTCTGGGGGATCCGAGTGTCAGGACCAAATGGATAATTTTCCCACATTTCTCCCACTGGTTTTCTCCTCTCTCGTCCTGGCCACCCTGGAACAGCACGTATTAAACCAGGCATGCGCATCGAAAGTCAGGGACACAACGCATGGCAGCTGGTGTACAGATACAACCAAATGACGCCCCTTTTTAACCATGGGAATCTGCCAAGGCCAGTTGAAAACATCCAAAAATAGTGAAATGCCCCGTTGCCCACCGCCAGAGCATGCTCCTTTAACCATGGATCTGATTGACACGGAACCCGAGTCGTGGGCGCACCGCGATGTGGGGAAGCATTTTGTAGTTTGATCATCCGAGAACTGGACGGGCCAATCGTCACAGCCCGTCAAGATGGCAAAGCGTGCAAATAGACAAAAGAAAAAGCACTTCCGCCTCCTTAACGAAATGTAAGCAGTAGCCATTCCCGGCACTTACAATCATGTGCTGTTACTGATGAAGTTTAACAGGACCGCGAAAAAGAAGATCCCAGAATTGGAACTGGAACTATACGTTTCCGGAAATAATAAGAAGCCAGGCGCCCATATGTGTCGATCTTTTAGGCATGCATGTCAGCCAGGCTTCGACTATATATATTATATATACGGCATCTCTGGGGCTGAATACGTAACAAGGCTGAGTTTCGTGAAGGCACCTTAAAAGACATGCCAGACCTTTGGATCATATGTGAATTTCCATCTCGCCGTTGTCGTACCGTACAACCCAGATGAAATCGCCCAAGCTTTGCTCCGTATATGGTACTGGCTCACTGTTTGCCCCACATGACGGTCCGCTCTGTCTCGACCGTTTTCTCAATATAAAGGATTCTGGAGAGCCCATTGACGGACTCACTTGACAGCCTGCTAGCCTGTGCGAAAAGAATTCTTACTACCAGACAGTTGATGCCGTTGTCGTCATCGAAACTCAATGCAGTCTTCTTTCTGTGCTTTATGACACTCCCTTCCGGCAAGACACCACGATCATGTCGGATGATGATGGGCTGACGGGAGCCTACAAGGGGGCTAATTTCGCAATCAAGATAGTAATTGGAGTGTTTATTGGGATCTCCTGGTACAATGCACTGGAACTATGCGTCCTGGTCTTTGTCACGTTCAGCCATTATAGAGGCCTTTACTTCTGGAGCCTCTTGATATCAGCGACTGTCGGTGTTATGCCATATGCACTCGGCTTCCTTCTCAAGCTCTACAACTTGATGGACAATGTCTGGTTGTCTCTTGTTTTTCTTACAGTTGGCTGGTGGACCATGGTCACTGGCCAGTCCTTTGTCCTCTACTCGCGGCTTCACCTCGTTATCCGCGACCAAAAGATCCTACGCCGCGTTTTATGGATGATAATTTGCAATATTTTCATCTTACACCTACCTACGACCATCCTTACGTTCGGTTCGAACTCGAGTCACCAAAAGAGTTTTGTTCCAGCATATAAGATTATGGAAAAGATACAGATGACCGGCTTTTTTATTCAAGAGGTCATCCTCTCTACCCTCTATATACTGGAAACGATGAAGATGCTACGGATAGCACCCAAGCATGGAAACCGGAAGATTATGTATCAGCTTCTCGGTATCAACCTTATCTTCATTATCATGGATCTCGCACTCCTGGGCACGGCTTACGCCAACCTATACGTTATCGAAACGACAATTAAGGCCTTGATATACAGTGTTAAGCTGAAACTTGAATTTGCTGTTTTGGGCAAGCTTGTCCATTTGGTCAACATACACTCCTGGAACCCTGAGTTTTTCAGCGGAGCAAATGGCTACCCTGATTTCGTGGACCCAACTCAGATAACGACCGATATCACTCGGCCGCCTCAATGCATTAACAGTCCTCCCAGGCCGCCGTGGTCATTCCCAGATGCTCTGCCAATTACCTCGGATCTGCAGTTTTGCGGGAAAACAGACGTGGCGCCGTCGAGCAGCGGCAGTTTGGCTACCACACATATTGCTTCATGCACCTCCAACGGGGCTCCAGTACCGACACCAGTTGATGTTACACATGCCATACCCTCCCAGGTTATATCACCCAATAACCTTTCCAAATGGCCGAGTTGAGAGGAAAGAGGATTTCGCTGTTGCAGTCACAGCCCATCCACAACACACCACCTTTCCTTTTGCCCAGGCTGAAGAAAACGAGATCTCAAGGGATTCTGAAACCCCGGACCCGGCTTATCACACGGTGGAAAAGTAACGTCAAACGAGCT